>WMED01008368.1:0-16978 GCA_019650415.1 Pipa parva | reverse complement strand
GACAGAGACACACACACAGACAGACAGAGACACACACACAGACACACACACAGACAGACACAGACACACACACATAGACACACAGACAGACACACACAGACAGACACACACACAGACAGACACACACAGACAGACACACAGAGACAGACACACACAGACAGACACACACAGACAGACAGACACAGACACACACACACACACATAGACACACACACAGACAGACACAGACAGACACACACACAGACAGACACACACACAGACACACACACAGACAGACACACACACACAGACAGACAGACACACACACACAGACAGACACACAAACCCCCCTCTCTCTACCTACCTTAGCGACCAGCACAGCACATGGGATCACTTTCTGCTTTGGGATGCTGCTGCTGCCGTTTTTTTTCTCCCTTTCGAACAAAACTTTATTGATTTTATTACACTGCCAGTCCAGCCCTGTCAGGGACTCACGCTCGGGCCGCAAATCCATTGGTATGTATGGCGGAGGTGGGGGCCGCAAACTGTCGTCCTGCGGGCTGCATTTTGCCCGCAGGCCACGAGTTTGAGACCCCTGCTTTAAAGGAAGAGTATATTCATAAATAGAGGTGCATACTTGCCTTCTTGTTGCAAACCATACATAGCAAGCAGTGATTTCTGTTAAGGATTCAGGAAGAAATTGTTTCCTTCTTGATGAAAAACCGGTCATACATACATTGGTACCCTATATATGTACCTAATTTGAGTTAATAGGGATGACTGTAGAAGCACAGACAAACAGAACACCAAGGAAGACCAAACCTGCATCATGCTGCAACTCCACTAGATATCTGAACTTGAAATGTACAGTATACACAGGTATATACTGTATATGTGCATGTGAGTGCCATAGAAAACACTGCAATTGCATTCAAGTAGCAGTTCTTGTGTACTACTACTATGTACTAACTAAAATGACAAAAAATGCTTGTATGAATGAGGCCTAAATATTTACTATGCATTCTAAATAATGATCCAGGAAATGTTTTAAAACACTCCTTCCCTTCTGAACTTGATGTTATTTCTTTGCTTAATGATTTGCTTTGCTTTCTTGCTGATTGCTATGGTGACTTTTATTTGTATTTGTTAAATTAGATTTGCTTCCTAATTCAAGCTTGGGTTTATTTTTTAAGCTTATGCTGAATCTAAACAAACTACTGTATCTCAGGAAAATAAGGCCCAGTCCTCTGTTTGAAAATGCCTGTTTCTGTAACAATCTTTCCTAATGACTGCAGTGACATCATTTCCTGGACTCTCTGGATATATACAATCATGACGATTCAGGGGGTCATTCTCTAAAGTCCGAATTTAACTGTCGAATTCTCAAACTGCGGATTCCCAAAATAAATCCATGACTGCGACAATTCTCCCATTGTAAAGTTGCGACTGTGACAATTTTAAAGTTATGGCTGCGACAATATTTCCATAGTAAAATTGCGACTGCTACAATATTCTCATTATAAAGATACAACTGCGACAGCAGCAGTCTATTACAACTGTCTTTAGCTGGCGAATTCATACCTTTACATGACAATTTGGACTTTAGAGAATAACACCCTCAAACTCAGATGTTTAACCTTGGGCAACACAATAATATAATCTACCTTGTAAACTTGTGTCTACTAAGTGTTGGGGCATGTTACTAATTCTGCTAATGACTAATACTCATAAAATATCAAGAAAATGTCAACAGAGGGCACTGGAAAGATATTGCATATCATGGATTACAGACCTCCCCTATAGTATTAACAAATAGAAAGACTTGACCCTGGTCTAGAAACCTTAGTAACCAGACATTTGTGTTTATTGCTCTCACTGTAACAGACCAGTAAATGCTAACTGCTGATTAGTTGCTATGGATTACTGTTCTAGGAGAAGAATATATATCCAGTTATTAGAATTTACTTAAAAGGATATTGAATGACTATTTTTTTTACTCTTGATCAAGAAAAGTAAGCATATATAAAAGACAAAAGCTCGGAGCAATTTTGTTTAAAAAAAAAAAAAACAACAAAGTGACCAAATACTGGTCACTGATAAACAGCGCTAAGCCACAAGCTGCAAAACTTGTTTGAATGAAGCTCATGTTACCTGAATCACTGATTGTTCTCATTGAAACATATAAACGTATGCGACTGAATTATCAGAAGAATCTCAGATATTTTATTTTCCTTTTTGCTTGATTGCTCTGATTTGAATTGCTGTGCTACGTCATTGCTTCAGGGCTAGAAACTATTTGTAGAATGTAAACTACTGTATAAAAGGTGAAAATGGCAGCTTGCTGTAATAAGAAGCAATAAAGCGAAAAAAAACCCAACACATTCATAATTAAATCCTAATGACTAAGGTAATCCTGAAATGAAATGCTTTTGTAATAGGACTTTCCCTACAAATGGCAAAATCATGTCAAATGTTAAAAAAAAATACTTTGTTTTGAACATCATGGGAAGAATGAAAAAGTCACAAATCTGTAAACAGAAATCATTCTATTGACAGAAGCAAACATCAGTGGGGGCAACAAATGATTTGAACAGATAAGTAATTATTTATATTACCAACCTATACAACAGTAAAGCAATGCAGTATAAACTGGTAATATAAATAAAGTAGATAAACTGATAAGAACAGATATGTGTTTGCTGTAAAGCATTGTAGTATAGGTTGGTAATATAAATCAGTGGTCCCCAACCTTTGCTGGACTGGGGACCAGTTTTCTGGTTCCCCCAATCCAGCAAAGGTTTGACAAACTGCTGGATGGGTGAGCAATACTTGCTGCCGTCTCTATTATGGTGATGACGCTTCCTGTGCACGCATCACCATCAGGCAGCCTGGTGCCATGGGACCCGCAGCTCGGCATTTGGGGACCCCTGATATAAGTTAACTGATGAGAACAAATATGTGTTTGCAGTAAAGCAAACACGTATAGGTTGGTAATACAAAAAAAAAAAAAAAGGAGCACTGATATAAACAAATAAGTGTTTGCAGTAAAGTACCACAGTCTAGTTTGGTAATATAAATAAAGGAGAAATTATGTAAACCTATATGCATTTGCAGTAAAGCACTGCAAAGTAAGTTAAAGTGTACCTGTCACCTCAAAACTAATACTAATTTAGGTTGTACTAATGAAATAAACGTTTTTATAAATACCGTATTTTCCGGGCTATAAGGCGCACCTGATTATAAGCTACACTTACCTTCAGGGGCTTCTATCAGGGCTTCGTCCATATACAAGGCGCACCGGATTACAAGGCGCAGAACATGACGATATCCAGTTCATGAATATTCACTGCACTTATTAACTGCCGCGTGTTGCCTGCCAGAAGTCAGCTGATGCCTGCCCGATGCCTGCCATGCCTGCCCGATGCCTGCCCATGCCTGAGGTAAATCCACAGATTAGGTGCACCGGACTTTAAGGAGCACTTAGTATTTCTGAGAAAATCTCAGCATTTTATGTGCGCCTTATAGTCCGGAAAATACAGTACTGTATATTTGGATTTTAAAAAATGTACCTTTACGCAGCGTTTCTCTCTGTCATCTTCTCTGTCATCTTCCCTGTCAGCCTGCATTTTTTTTCCTGAGCTGAGTTGGGCGGGGCTAAATAATGATTGACATTATAGCTCCTCTAATCAGATCCCTGCTAGATCATAATTTAAAGGAACAAATTAAATCTATTAATTATCTATTTTGTTTACCTTTCATCTGCTGCCTTTTCCATTCCTGTGGCCAATTCCAAACTCAGTTCAATCATTCAAGTTGGAACACTCCGACAATGTAGAAGTGTACAGAGTCCAGTGAGAGCTTCGCTATACATTACACCAGGTCAGGTGATTGCATTTCAATGTACAATAATTTTTTAAATAAATTAAAATTGTATTTAAAATTGAATTCCCTTCTATAATTTTGCCTGTTTGGGAGTCCCTCTGAAATGGCCTGTTTATTAGATTAGGTATCTCCAGATAAACTGCAATACTGGAAGATGTACTATGGTTCATAACACCAAGATGGCCATATGCTGGATATTTCGTTTAAGAAACAATAAGAACTTCTTTTTTTTTGGTTTATAATAATTTTTGTGGTTGTACCCAATAAAAATCATTTTGAATTAAATTTTAGTTAGCTAATTAATGTTCAGACAATCAATGAGCTGTCATGAATGTACTATGATAAAAAACAAAGTGCCAAAACCAAGTCTTCTAATTAGCTTATTATTTTGTTAGCTCACATGCTAAAAGCAGTTCTTTGCAACAGACAATAAAAGACCCACAAATTCTTGCCAGCTCAGTCTGAATATGCTTATTGAGGACAACCAGAAGAGCCGCCATAGGATACATTTAAGAAACACCTTGGTGTGGAAAACACAGAGACATTCAATAGCCTAATGCATAAATAAACCTTGTACAAACAAAAGGTGAAGAACTCATTGTTACACTATGTAACCACTTTTTTACTTAATTGCCATCAAACAAACACGTCAAACAAGTTCCAACAAGTGAAGCTGAATCACTCGAAAAGAGCTATCAGGTCACAGGAGTGAAATTTTGTCACACTGATTACCTAAAGCCACTGTAAAGAAATCCTTACATGTTACCAGCCTTTCCACATAACAACAGAGGCCTTGTCTTTAAAAAAAGTTGACAATTCCTTATTAAAATCAATGAATTTTATTGTGGCCCTGATAAGCCTGTTTGCATAGTTTGCTCTCTCACTTAGGCGTTACCAGGAACACACAGCTATAAGTGTGATTTCAGGCCTTGAACTATGGCTGTGCTTCTGTACCATGTTTACTCTGTATCATCCTTGGGGGTGATGTTGAAAGTTTAGTTTTGTAAAGAATATATGAATTCAGATCCAACGATTTCACTAGGCTTGAATACATTTATGGAAATGTACTCAAAGTGCCCAAATTGTCATTTTTTCCTTGAGATCCTGCCAGTACAAGTCTTAAGGATAGCAACCAATAAGAAATAAGCTGTTAAAACAATTGTTTGTATTCAGCTTGCTTATTTACGAACAGATGGGGAATATTAAAGTATTATGGGCAGAAGAACAGACCTATAAAAGGAGATTCTTTTCATTTCATATTTTATAAACTTTAATCTGCACGGACATGGCCTTCAAATCTTTTTATTAATATATAATAAACTGATTTCCGTTGGCATTAACAGAGGAATGAATGATTAGTGACAACAGATACTCATTGCTTCTATAATAGCACAGAATGTTCCTACTTTATTTTTGTACTGCCATCCCTCCAGTACTTGCTCACATGTAGTTAGTATATTTTAGAATGTGAGCTTTGCTGCGTGCCACTTTAATCACCATTAACGGTCTAACTTTTTTTATAATTGTTGTGTTTTTTTTGTCACTCTGTTAGTTGGTACACATAGGTATATTGCTTAATCTCCTTCTGCTGTTTCTACAAACAGATTTAAATTTCTAACACATCTATAAACACCGCTATACTGTTTTTTTATTACAGAAAATGTATGGTTTGCATAAAACTGCTATTTAGGGTAAAGCCTCAGTGCATACAGCAAAAAGCATACTGGGAAACCACACCAGAGAGCTCTCTTCAATTTTCCTGAAGTACTACTAGCAATCACATACCAAGAAAAATCCAGATGGGCTCGTCCGACACACTCACCAACAAGCAGTTCCTCCTATCATGCAGGGCTTATGTGTGATGCCACAATGGCTAGCATAGGGGGTTCCCGGTGGGCCCCAATCATCTCAGTCCAATACTGCCTGTCACAAATCGTTTTACTGAAAGGAAATGTGTGTGGATGTATTTTCCCACTGTAAACTGTATCGGCAAAAAGTGCTGTAACATACCTAAGGTAAATCAGTATCAGTCTACTAAGTAGTATGGTGATGACTTGTCACAATGTAGCTGAACGTTGTAGAGGGAAGAAGGGCATTTGTGCTGCAGAACACTATTCTGTTTACAAAATAAAAGATAAAAAGCAAGAACTGGATTCTTCCTACTTTTGTTTCCCCTTGATTAAGTTATGATGTGAGCTGAATGCATGGTAGTATTCTGCTAGCAGGTGCTTGTTTTTCCCCAACAGCACTTTGACATAAAATAACCCCTTTTTTGGCTATAATCAGCATGGAGGAAAAAAATGAAATTAAACTAAAACTGTTGCCCTGGTGACTTCTGAACCTTAAACAGCCCCAAGTATAATAAGAGGTGTTCATTAAGAGATGATCACATCATTTTTCAGCCCTTGTTACATTGGTCTCTTTTCTATATGTAACATTTTTTATTCTCTATATTCTCTTCATTCTTTGTATTCTGTTTGCAGACACTGAGAAATATTAATCAAGGACAATGCTATATCAGGAACTTTCCACCATAGTTTGCTTTCCTTTACCCTCTTTACTAGTGGTTTTTTTTTTTACCCTTTTCACAGTTGAAGATTTTTTCTTAATATTTCTTTAATAACCATCAAATTTATTTATCCTTTTTTTACTCCCAGTTTATTTTTATTCCATACATCTAATTGTGTATACCGCATCTAAATTTAAACAAATATCCCTAAGGTTCAAAGACAGGAAGTGAGAACAAGATATTCCCAAGAGGAGGGGATGTTATAAACAGCTGTTGCCATGCATGGTACATGACATGATGTACAGAAAGGAAGACACCTCATAGGTAAGAGAAAATATGCCCTGCCTAAGTCACTCTAAACAGAACACTTACACAGGAACTTCTTTCTAAGATGCTCCAAAGAATGCAGGGAAAATCCTAAGGGTAAGTGCACACAAATGTAACTTGTAAAGTCAAATAAACACTTTTACCAAGAGCTTAGTAATGTCACCGTAGATATTACCATTACATTTAAAACATCATCAAAAGAAAGCTAGTCCATTAAAAATCTTGAAAAACTAATGTAAAAGCACTAATTGGGAATTGAATAATGAAATGTACATGTGCAGAAGGTCATATATAATATCAATTTCCATATGCAATTAAGGAAATGATATCATACACATGTCAAATACATGGAATAGTTTCATGTGTACACATACCTTATTTGGTATTGTTATGGCACTTAAGGTACATAGTATCAGAGTGAGGCATCATTGGCCCATCAGAGAAGCTGATCGCAAGAACCCACAAGCTATTATCATAAGTTTTATTGCGTACTATAATTATCACAGTAAAGAGACCGTTTTGCAGGATATTACAAAAGAGCCAATTACCCAAGTTTTAGTATAAGTAAAGGTAGCTAGGGACCTGCAAATGTGCCAAAGGAGATGCTTTTTGGCACCAATACTGAGGCCCACTGGAGGCAGGAGTCTGACACATGCCTTAACATATATTTCCTGCTTTTCTCTTTTACAACTGATGGGTAGTAGCATTTATTACCCCTAAAAAGTGCAAACCCTTGGCAGGTTTAGGGGATAATACAGACATTAGTGCCAGTAAAAAAAATAGGACATTTAACCACACAGCAATGTCAGTTTTCTCATTCTCTATATCCCCAATTTCAAATAATGAAATATGACAAACATATCAGCCACCTGGAAACTATTGTACACTGAAGATTATTGCTCTAGACAGCTTTAATCATCTTCTCGGTAATATCAATAGTAAAGTATGTATTTCATTACATTTAAAAATGAACATTCTACAAGACTTGCATTGCTATATTTAAAATGGCAAATCGCAGAAGTTCAGTTTTGCTTTGGAGAAGCTAACTTGCATATATTTCCCAGGTAGCAATGCCTTAAGTCTCCCCACCTGCCCAATATTGTTCCTATCTAAACATTTCAGAGAGGTTGTGAGCCTTGCACTTCACTCACTAACCAGAAGAACCAGCCTGTTGCTGATGCTTCAAAAGTTAACAAGGTGTTTATTTTTATAAGCAAAATGGATGCTAGGTGAGCAGCAGCTCTAATATCCCAAGTTACTGATGATCAGTAAGGAATATGTCAGGAAGAAAAATATATCTTCATGGCCTATTTTAAATTAAAAGATGCATACTTTGTCAGTCGTCACTATGTCACTATTTACAGTATCTCCAATACTTTTAGACACTTAAATATAATTAAGAGCAAACTTATTGATTCCTTTGGTTCATACAGGTCATACCCTTTTTTGTTAAAAGAGAAAGATTGTAGATATGGATGTATGATTCTTCAATAAAGTCTGTTTTAGCTGCACTTTATTTGTTTGGAAAGTTTATCTATAGAAACAGCATGGTGTATTTCTTACCACTTGGGGTATATTTATTATTGATTCATTAATAACTGTGAACTGTTCAAGGAAAATGAATATGCTTGATACTATTTAAAGGGTGATGATCCCATTACAAACTAAAACATTGCTTCTGTGAAATCTTCTGAAAGAACCCCTGAGGCCACTGACTCTAATATGAAACAATTCTATAAAGTAATATTCTGGGCGATGTTAGCATCATGTACATGAATGCATGCTCTGTACAATGATGCTTAATTTAACTGAATAATTGAAAGAATTACAAGCAAACAGAATTTACATTTCCAAAAAACAGAAAGCAAGGCTACAAATAACAAGTAACTGGCATACAAGAAGAAAATACAGTGGTGCACTGACCGCTTCAAATCCCCAAGTGTAGTATGATTGGTATGGGTGCTCAGGAGCTGGATCGGACGACTTGTGCAAAAACTTGAAGAATTTTTGAAAACTCCGGCACTCCTTAGTAGTTAGTGTACAAACTCCTTTATTGTAACATCGTTAAAATCAAAAACAAAGTGTCGTTAAAAGCAAACATAGCCTGCGCGTTTCGTGCTATAGGCACTTAATCATGGCAATAACGTGCAGGCTATGTTTGCTTTTAACCACACTTTGTTTTTGACTTTAATGAAGTAACTGGCATGTTAATCTACCTCTGGGGTCTCAATCTTGGCTATTTAAATGGGCCAAATATATAAACAAAATTGATGGGCTGCATTCCTTTTAAATTTAATACACTCCTCTCCCTGACAGTTTTTTCTTGTGCTGCCACTGGCCACCAAACACCACTTCCTTGCCTTGCTCATGTGTGCACATGTAAGGAAAGGGTGTATAGTAGCAGCCTTGTGCCCCCAGCCATTGCAGGAGCTGTGGAGGCTCACCCTATGCCACTGGCAGGCACAATCTTCCCTCAGCCTGCTTTCTGCTGTTGCAAAGATGCCTCTGGAGCTCCTGTGCCCTGTGGCCACAGATGAAAGCTATACTTGACACCTCATATAGCTGTTTTCAAGACCACAGGCAACTATACTTAACAATCAAACCTTCTTTGGAGTCCAACTTGTTTCTAATTCAAAGTTGTAGACAAATCACACTAGTATACTGCGAGGGCTCAATCATTGTCAGATAATGAAGCATAAGGTACTCAGAATATCCAACTATAGACCAAATGAAGAACAACTGAGTCTGAGTCAAGGTGGGTACCACATGTGTCCCCGTGCTCTCTTAAGTACTTGTAATTCAGAGGTTAGGTTAAATGGCCCATAAAGAAACTGGGGCTAAAACAAGGGAAAGAAAGCATAAAGGCATTTAATATAGGTATGTATTAATATAATCTATCATCTCTGCAAACACTGTCATCTTACAATTTAGTGTAACTTAGCACTGTTTAAGTTTTAGCAGTCTTTGCCTCTCTAAAAACAAATTGCAAAGGAACTTATGCCACAATCTGCTACTAATTTAAACTACACAAGCTGCTAGCACAGCAGGCTTCTTTAAACACAAAAGCCAATACTTTCTCCCAGGGAGCAAAAGTAAAAACAATGCAGCATAAAGCCCATTACTAAATTACATTTGAGGTAGACATTTGGATTTTTTTGACAGGTATTTTTTTAACAGGGCTATCACAGTCACATCTGGAGAGGATTTCACTGCTGCCTTCATGATTCTTGAGTGACTGTCAATCACACACTTTTCTTTGGGCTTCATCTCTCCTCCGTTTTTCCTCATCTCTCTTATATGTTGGAGAGACCCCTGAGTCTCATGGGTTATGAAGTCGTGAAACATTTGATATTTACCAGATGTTGTTAAAGCAGCATAATTTTCACTTTTGACGGATGAGGATGATATTATAGAGAACTTTATTTATTTAATCATACCAAGCATATCAGATGAAAGGGAAAATGTAATATTTTTTTGATCTACCTATGGTTTCGGGGAGGGGGGGGGAATAATCAGAATTATCTGCAAAAATATTTAAAGACTGGACAGGTATTATTAAAGCCAGGTTTGAAATCTCTTCTCTTGAAAATGACAATGGTACGTGTAGAATTTTACAAAGGCTTTATCAGCAAAACAGTGGTGTGTGTGCTGTCTGATAGAATGGACTCTAAGTATATGTTCTTTATAATATTCTTGGTTACAGAAGTTGAAAGATACGTTTGTATTCAAGACTAGTTTATATAGTCTAGAAAGGGAAGCTTTACGGTCTGTGATTTTGTTGATTTTAAAAATTCGCTTTCCATATTGTGCTTAAGTTTTGTTTCATATTTCAGCATATGTGGATCCCGTGTAGCTTATTAGCTGTTGTATCCTTTCATACACAATTTGACAAGTACTGGAGACTTGTAGAACACAGATAATAATAAAAAGATGGTTGGGTAATTCACTTCATGTGTCATCCCCACTTAAGCATTAGCTAATACATGTGATAAGAGTCTGGACAGCTTTGCTTTATGGACTTTTGCATTTTAAGCAGAACTAATGGATCTGTATCTGTATCTATGATGAGGAATACTGTAGAATAAAGCACTATGTCAGCCATAGATATAAGCAGAGTCTCTGATGAGGTTTACAAAAGTTTTGTTTTTTAACTATGACATCAAATAGACAAGCCTTCAAATAGTACATATCTCCAATATTCTCAGGACTCAAGCAGTACTGAATTATGGAATTAATACTGAGTTACAGAATGATGCAAACACTCAAAGAGAAATTCTACAAAAATAAACAAACCAACAGAGCTCAAAGCCCATTCAATCAAGTGTGGCAAATAGTGCTAGGGATACATTTGAGATGACAAGTTATAAATAAACAAACTAATGGAGCTCAAAGCAATCAAGTGTCATAAATAGTGCAAGGAATAACTTGTCAGCTCAAACATATCCCTAGAACTATTTGCAACACTTGATTGAACGGCCTTTGAGCCTTGTTGGGATGTTTATTTTTGTAAAAGTTCTCTTTGCCTGTTTGCATCACTCTGTAACTCAGTATTAATTCCTGAATTCAGTATTGCTGGAGACCTGGGAAAGCAAAGACATATTCCCTGAAAACCTGCCTATCTAAACTAAATGTTAAGCCAATTAAAAAAAAAGGTTTCACCAAGTATTGCAATACTTATCTTTTTTTGCATCTGTGGACTAATACCACCACTATATCCTAGTACAGTGATGGTGAACCTTTTTGGCACCGAGTGCTGAAAAGGTGATGTCACTCACCAGATCTTTCCCCCAAAGTGCAGACGCTGATGAGTGATGTGATCGCGCTTGTGTCGGGGGATGAGTGCTCCCCAGCTAGCGAGCGATTTTTCAGTGTAGGCCACGGATGCGACCTGAAAAATGTCAGGTCAGGTCCGCAGCCTGCACTGAAAGACTGCTCGCACGGTGGAGGAATTAGGAATACCAGCAGTGGAAACAGTGTGCCATAGGTTCGCCACCACTGTCCTACTATATATTTATAGAAAATATAAAAACAGGTGAAGATACAAATATATACTTCCAATTTTTTATCCTTAGCTACATAGTCTCTATGCATCAGTGTCACTATAGCAACTAGTGTTTACGTTTTGCTAACATTGACAAAATGATGAACAGATGTTCAGTGGCTAAATATATCATGACATATCTCCAAAGAATTTGGCAAGAGACTGATATTAGATTCAAACTTTGGCAACTTTGACTTAAACTTACCGTACACTTGTTTGGTTTCTCTCCTGAGTGGACCCGCATGTGAATGAGCAGTTTATATCGAGCATTAAAAGGTTTGTATCTTCGAGGGCACCCTGCCCAAAAACAGGCAAAGTCCTCACCTTTTCTCTGATCTATATGTACCTTCTCTATGTGTCGTACAAGTTCATCTTGTTGTTCATACATTGCACTGCAATCAATCCAACGGCAACAGTGTTTACCATTAAAATCATCAATATCACCTTCCTCTTCAAGCAAAGGCACTTGATCAGGAGGTGGAAGTGAAAGTTGGTGGGGCTGATTTAATAGTTCATGTTGCTGCATGTGCTGATGGGCATGGTAAGGTGGGGGTGGACCCTGATGAGAAGGAGGAGCTGGAAGAGCAAGAGGTGACTGGGTAGACATGTTAATTGTGCCACCTGGAAAGTCCTCCACTCTTTCACTTTTTAAGACTCCCATTGACTGGTTGTCAATGCCTTGCCTGACCACCATGTTGTTCATAGGATCAGATTGCAAACTATTTTGTTCCAGTTGTTGCATACGCTGATATTCTGTAGTCACATTCTCAGGGAGGGAAATGTTATTGGTGTTAGCCAGAAGACTTCTTTGAGAATTAGATCCAGCACAGGAGGGAGGAATACAACTACCTCTAACACCTAGAAAGTGTCCATACACTTCAGGCTGAGGGGAAATATTGGCTGGGGAGGCTCTTGAACCATTAATGTAAGCAACTAAAGATGTTGGAGAAGTACGGATTATTGTATTGAAGTCTATTCCAATGCCATCAGACAATGGAGACAAGGAAAGAGCTCTTTTTTTAGAACGTGCTGAATGGGACCTGTTGGAAGAATGTCTGGGACTTGGGTAAGGTGAAGAATTGTTCTCCATTCCAAACAGATAAGATGGCAAAGAGTTTGTAACACTATTATTTGACATAGACGTTCCCGGGGGAATGCTTAAAATATCTCCTGTATCACTACTGTTCTGGGAACCATGGTTTGAAGGAAGAATCCTGTAACCATGAGACCATTCTTGTTTTACACTCATTGTTGAATGACTCTCAGTCAAGCTTAGCGTGGTGGAGGCAAGAGATTCACGCGACATAAGAGACCTAGGAAAAAAATAAAGCAGAAAATGTATTTAAGAGATTAATTTTTGAACCGTAATAATTCTATTAAAGTTTTAACAACTTTTGTTTGCTATTGAAATGAGGCATTGTTTGACTATATTATACAGAATTACATTCTCATGGTTTACAATAGATAATAAATTTTAAAAAAAGGCACAAAGTACTTTTCTATACAATGTGTGCTTTTTATACTTTGTCACCTGCCACTAATGAATCTAGGTCTAGTAAATAAATCTTTGTGTTGTGGAAAACTCTATAAAGTATTCTATAACGCCACTAGCATAATATGCTATTTAGTATAGTTTGTAGAAATGCACAGTATGCCTCATAGCATATAAACAACACTACAATAGTGTTATATGAAAAAGGAAAAAAATCTGTAGTAATTTGTAAATCTCAAACCCCAAATTCTCAACCACATTTATCAGTTTGCACATTACTAGGCTCTGTTAGCTCTAACTTAATAATAGTAGTAAACATTTAAATTTATTTACTGTGACATTAAGGTGAACCGCATAAAAATGCAGAGTTTGCTAACTTTGGTTATTCTGTCTCTTTGATCCTATAATTCTATGGATGGCTCAAACCAGTAAACTAGTATCATGCAAGCATCTGCTATGTAGACTGGCTTCTTTGGCAATGTTTGGTGTTTTTCCTTATTTGGTTTATATAATATATGTACAGTGGGGTGCTGTTTCTTCATCATAGCCTTTCTTAGACTTCCTAAGATGCATGATTGTAGACAATAGGCCTTGACTGTTTCCGGAGATACTGCCTGAATGTTGGCATTCAAAACAGGTACTTTTTGTATTGTTGTTTATATATCTGAAGGAGAACAATCCCCTGTCATGTGTGTTTGTTTGTGTCTTAATGGTCTAAACAGGAGGAAATGGAACTTTAATTATGCCACATTTGAGTCACATATCTGTGGTGGTAACCATAAATATATTTAATTTTACTATTTAAATATATTTTATATATATTTAATAATTGTAATTAAGTGTCCTAGCTGTAAATGAAATGATTAAATATTTTTGACCTGATTCATTATAATATAAAGCAGGGGTCTCAAACTCAATTTACCTGGGGGCCGCTGGAGCTAGAGTCTGGGTGAGGCTGGGCCGCATCAAGTTTTCCACAAGAAAACAACAGATTAAAGATAATACATTGCCCCGTGGGGCAATATGTGGCTCTGCGGGGTAATGTGCGGCTTTATGGTCTACTGTCGCATCTATGATGTTGTTGGGTTTTTTTTTTATTATAATTGGGGGTAAATTTTATGGCTGGGGAGCAATCTGGGGGCGTTGTGGGGCCACTGGGGTCTGTGGAGCTATTGAGGGGAGTTGTGGGGTCATTGGGATTTTATTTATTTTTCATTGGTGGCTGTGGGGGGAGTCTTACTTACCCCCCCCCCCCGAAGAGTTCGGCAGCACGTGCTAAACAGGAGAAGGAACCCAGAAGTGCTGATCACATGTGCTCTTGGGTTCCTATTGGCTCCTGTGACCGATCGGGTCACAGGAGCCCTCCCCAAACCATGGAGGGAGTCAGCCAGGACTTCCTCTGTGTTGGATCAAGTGGGGAGCCGCAAACTATCATCCCGAAGGCCGCAGTTGGCCCCCGGGCCGCGAGTTTGAGACCCCTGATATAAAGTATTTCTATTGTTATAAAGTGTGATTTTTTTAAATGAGTTCATACTTGTTACCATTCTAAAATATTTCAAAATATAATATCTCCTAAACAAGTCAAAATACTACCCAAACAGTGGTCTAAACAGTCTTGATGTCTGCAGTAAATGACTGGATGAAGAAAGATCTTTCTATGTATCTGTTGGTGATATTAAATTTTGACACTTTTGTTAATCCAGAGTAGACCCAGCTTGCACCCAAGCTGACCAGAAAGAACCAAAAATTGTGCCAGCATGGCACCTGAAATTTTCATGGCACCAGGATAAACCAAAGGGGGTAATTCAGCAAAGAGCGAACTTACCCTCCGATCCTTCGCATCAGCTCGCAGAGACTGTTAAGCGTTCGCTGATGTACGCGTGCAGGACATCAGCAAACACGTAACAGTCTCTGTGAGCTGATGCAAAGGATCGAAGGATAAGTTCGCTCTTTGCTGAATTACCCTCAAGTCTAAGCACAAATGTACATTAGACAATTATGTCATTGGAGATAATGATATATATATATATATATATATATATATATATATATATATACGGTATATATATATTTGGTATATTTGCAATTAAAATACAAATGTAACATTTCTATAGAATCTGTTTCATGTCCTATCATTATACACAGTCCACCGAACAATTTTTTATTATCTGTGAATTAAGAAAGTTTTACCAAATCAAGTAGGGGGTGGGGACTATCACACGTCTCATGTCATATACATACCCAGGAAGTGAGGAGCAGTGGCGCTGCATTCATCTCATGATCCTGGGCTGACAATCATGAGATGAATGCTGATCTAGCAGCAGTACTGTACACTTATATGGGCAAAATTTATTCAACTTGGAAAGATTACTCAGAATTTACCAGGAGAAATTTCACATTGTTCTCGCAAGATTTCTCAAGATCAAGTTTTTCTACCTCGATTTTTTGAATTTTTTTTTGATGGAAAGGTAACTGTACTTTACATTAGTAGCATGGCTACCTTTCCATTGAAAATTTTGAAAAATCGGAATAGAAAGCTCAATCCCAAATCTCAAAAGCAACCACATGAGAACAATGCGAGATTTCTCCCGGTAAACTCTGAAAGACTCAGAGCGGTCTTTCCGAGTTTAATAAATTTGTAGTGTACTGTACTTCTGCCTGATCGACTATCGAATTCGCAAGCAGTGTATTCCCATAGTAAATCCGCTACAATTTCCCCATTGTAAAGTCGCGACAATTTTTTAATGTTAAGATTGTGACAATTTAACCACAATAAAGTCGCGACTGCCACAATATTCTCATTATAAAGACGCGACTGTGACAGTAGCAGTCTTTATCTGGCGAATTCGCACCAATACGCACCAATTCGGACTTTAATGAATAACCCCCTCGGTCTCTCTATCATACCCAGTATCAGCACTTGCTTCTGACAGCATATACCATTAGCTATAAGTATTGTAACTGCCTATGGTAATTCATTAACTATTAATTTTGACCTTCCTGAGACACGTTGTGTCAGTGGCAAAAGAATCCAACCAGGAAGTAAACACAGGAGGAGCTGTGTACATCTACACAGATGGAACAATTAATTCCTTTGCTCACATAAAAGACTGACTAAGTATCTTATAAAAAAATGTATTATGCATTTACAACACACATTAATTTTTATTAATTGGTCTGGACTGTTCTTTTAAATAATACACAGCTTATGGTTGGTGATGATAAAAAGCTATTAGCCGTAATACTATCTTTTTATTCTATCTTGAATACTGCTCCCATGCTCTTACACCTCACCCAAACATAAAGGGTTATTTACTAAAGTCCAAATTGTTGCATATAAGTGTGAATTCGCCAGATAAAGACAGTCACAACAGGCTGCTACTGTCGCAGTCGCGTCTTTATAATGAGAAAGTTGTCACAATCTTAACTTTAACCCTTTCCCTATGTACCCCGTATCTCTCACAGGGTAGCTTCGGGTGGCCAGAACTACCTACTCCGTGAGAGTCACGGGGTACATAGGGAAAGGCTTTCAGTGCTACACCAGGCGTTTTTTCACCGGTGTAGCGCTGGAATCCCCAAGGGGAAAGACAGATCTGTCTTTTCCAGTGGTTGGGGGCAGGCTCATATGACCCGATCTGTCACATGAGCCAATAGGAGACCGGGAGTACACGTCATCAATACTCCCGGACTCACTTCCTCCTCCCTGGCTTGCCGGCAGCACGTGGCTGCGCAGCTCTGCTTGTAAGTA
>WMED01008367.1:0-16978 GCA_019650415.1 Pipa parva | reverse complement strand
CACAGTGAAGGCTCGAAAGAGCCGCATGTGGCTCGCAAGCCGCGGTTTGCCGACCGCTGGTATGTGGCATGCAAAGCAGGTTGCTTTGGGAGCAGCGTAGATGACGTTGGGAAATGAGTAAGGAAATGTAGAGATGGAGTGAAGTGCCTTAAATGTCTAAAGGAGAAAACTGTAAATGATACATTTGCTTACAGGCAGCCAAGGAGCAGAGAGAAAGATGGGGAGAAAGGCTGTCCCCTCTGGGAAGAGAGGACAAGAATTCTGGCAGCAGAATTTAGAATAGACTGGAACGGGAAGAAGTGGGAAGCTGGAAAGACAGATAGAACAACATTGCAGTAGTCCTAGTGGGATAGGATGACAGTATGCATGAGGGTGCAGTAGAGTGAGAGAGAAAGGGGCGGATCTTTGCAGTGTTGCCAAGGAAAAATCGACAGGTTTTAGCAGTGGAAGAGATGTGTTTAAAGAAGACAACGTACAGAGGTAACAGGGTTGATGATGGCACCATCCACTAGAATAGAAAAGGTAGGAAAGGGACCAGATTTGGGTGGAAAGATAATCAATTCCGTTTTAGCGAGATTTAATTTGAGCTGGAGCTTGGCCATCCATGAGGAGATTGCCAGAAGACAGCTAGAAACTGAGTCTGAGTTTCAGTTGTTAGCACAGGAGTGGATAAGTAAATTTGGGTATCATCCACATAAAAATGATACTGAAGACCAAATGAATTGATGATCACCCCCAATGAAAGAATGTACAGGGAGAACAGGATCTAAAATGCCAAGTTTTGGAGGGAAGAACCATTGGTGCCAGCACACCAGAAGCTGGAAGGTTTTCCATTGACGATTATTTTAACATCCCATGTCCATCTATTTTTATATCACCTGCCAGTGCAGTGGTGGGGAAGCAAGAAAAAAAGGGTACTTTCTATATCACATTACAACTCATTTAGGGAGCTTTATAGACCCTTTAAGATGAAAATACCTTTTGGTACTCAGTGATATGCAATTTGTTAGGTTAAATGACTATGCACATGCTGTAAAAAGGTGCGTAAGGCTGCTTCATTGTGTGAAACCTGACCTCAGACATTTTCTAAATGTTATCCCGGACTTTCAAATGATGTAGGACTTTTCTCTCCTACGAATCATTTCTGCCATCATTACTGATTCATTCTCCTGGATCAGGTTTTAAATAGGGGTGCAAGGGTTCTCATATATAGAAGAGAATATGTGCTATTAGATTTTTGCAAATGTAGTTTTACTGCTAAACCACATCCCCCAGTACCAAACAACTATTGAAATTGTATAAAATTAGCAATAGTGCTTAAGAAACCAGTGTCAATGAAAATTGCACATAAGAAGATATATGAATAAATGGTTTTGCCTACCAGTAGCAAGTGCACCATGGGTAATTGGTTCAATAGCAAGGACTGGCGCTGATTAACACCAGTGGTTCTTTCTAGATTTTGACCATTGCAACCAAGGAGAGATTTCAATAGCTAGTTTATCCTTGGCCTTATGCCTTGTTTTGCCTACATATTGCTTGCTGGCAAAAAGTCTGAACACATTGCAATTATATTAGTCACTGACAATTTAAGATGACTTGGTGGATAAAAATTGTAGATAAAAAATGCTAAAAATTGAGGGGCAACAGTTAAATGCGACAATGTAATTCCAGACTATGCCAAAGATTGATGAGTCAAAGTATTGTAGGTGGAAAGGAAATTCGTGGGAACAATGAACAACACAGATAAACAGAAAAGAAGACAAAAAACAATGGGTATTAAAGATAAGCTAAGAAAATTACATTTATAAAAGTTGCATTGTCATAAAGAATAAGTAATCACTTTAATTGCTTTCTTGTTGATGCTGAATGAGTATTTGTGAGACTAAGTCTAGGTTCGCAATAGCGTATGATGCGCTGCGCATATACGCTAGTGTGAAAAATAAAATACGACTCAATGCAATCCGATGATACTTACCTAGTAAATGGATTTGTAAAATTATGTTGAGGGCCCCATGATTTCTGGTAGCAGCCCTGCATGTACATAAGTGAGATGTGAGCTGCGTTTGGGACAATAAATAGGGGTGCTTTAAGGCCCTGGATCCAGCATCCCCTAAATACTTCCTTTCAGTGCACAACAAAGGAATCTTACAGCTGGACCAATACTGGCAATTTAGATGCATAGCAGGGGCGGTACTTTGGGGCCCCAGTGCACTAAGACATTTTACAGAATATCTACAGGAAAAGTGTAAACTACTAAGTTCAGTTCTTAGTCACTTTCTGTGAATGGCAATCTAGCTCTGTTTTGTGTGTGACTTATGCTTGATTTGCTTTGTCATTAAGGGTGTCTCTGTGACATATAAATAATCATTTCTCTCACCCCCCACACCATGCAAGCTCCAAGCCTGCTGAATATACCCTGCAGGCTGGAGAAGGAGGTGTTGAATTTACCTGCATTCTCGCTTTCCTCTTTCTCACAGGCGAGAAAGCTGGAAATAGCAGAGTCTTTAAGCTTGAGGCCTAGATTGTCAGGGAGAATTAATGAAATCCCACACATACACTTCTGACAATGCTGTAAGCCATACAAAACATTGCTACTTTCTTCCTTCCTCTTTCCTCCATCCACCCCAAATCATGGTGTGATTCTTAAACAGTTTTGGCTATTTGTTGATAAAGTAAGTAGTATTAAAAGAGAATTCTGTGTGTGTAAAGAAGAAGAAAGTTTAGCGTGTGGCCTACTTGCTGGTCAATGTCTGCTGGAATAAAGATTCTGCATCGTGTGCAAAATCTGTTTTTCCTTGCTGCTAACAGAACATTCTAATGATAAAATGTTTATCATGTGTTGTATCGTGCATTGGCTCAACAAATACTTATTTATTTTTTCATTGGCCAGTTCTTGACTGAATTTCCAATTAGAAGTGAATCATTTCCAATACATATAGACTATATGGAGTGTAAAAATCCCAGTAATATTACTTAATATACATGAGCTAGCACACCTAACAGCTACCGTACTAAAAATCAATTCATGGGCAACCAGATCTTTTTTTCTGTCCAGTCTACCTCACAAACAAGAATTTAAAGGGGAACTAAACATTCCTTCTGTAGAGAAAATACCTTCTGTTTTTGTAGGGCTCACAATGAACATTTAAATGAAACAAACAATGCATTTCTGTGACTTTCATTTATTAAGAAATGCCCCATGGAGTGTCTCATTTTCTCTCAGCTGGTTGCTGCAGTAATTCTGGTTTTGCTCCTCCCACCTTGTGTCTCCCAAACATTGCATGACTTGACAGGCTATTATCACAGCATTTACTTAAAGGGACACTACAGCCAAAACTGAAAAAAATGCATATGTTAGTATATACTACTTACTAACTTTTATTAAATGCGTTTAATTTTCAATGTTGGCCATGAAATACATTTTCTTACCTGTATAGGAGTGCTATCTAGCACTTCCTTGTAGATAATTCCATCTTCTTTCTGTGCCGCTGACTCTACCATGTCCTGTTGAAGCAGATCTGTTCAGCCACGTTCTCCTCTGCTGCCGCTCTCCCTGTGAAGCCCCACACCGGCATTTCCTAATAGTTGCGTGGGAGAGCATGATGTCATCAACTCGTCCTCCCTTGATGACGTGCACTGCTCAGGAAGAGACTGTACACAGAATGGGAGGGGGAGCAGGACTGTTTAAACAAGATGCAAGTACTACTGATCCCAATATTGTTTTTACATTGTAATGTTTAAGTTGGCTTTCAATATGTGTACATGTCAGATATAAATAATGTTTTATCCGAACTTTCCATCCCCTTTAACAGTTGAAGTTTAGTATTTACCTAATGTTTTATATACTTGAGGCTGAAATTTAATAAACTTGAAAAAGACCGAGATCAGTCATTTTGAATTTATCCTGCGAGATTATCCTGTGAGTTTATCAGTTGAGTCTTTCAATCGGATTTTTCGATGAAATGGTCGCTATACTCCTAATGTAAAGAGAAAAAAAAAAATCGATCAATATTTACCATGAGAAACAGCTGAGATCTCGCGGGAATAAACTCAAAAAAGATGAAATCGGGTCTTTTCGACGTTATTAAAGTTCGCCCTTGGAAAGAGCTCACAGATCCAATTGACCAGAGTACAAGTTATTCTAACCCCCCCCCCCCCCCCCCTTTACTAGTTTGCATTTTTGTTGTTGCTTTTTTTCTTTTCCCCCAAAGTACTACAGGAGTTCTTTACAGACAAGCAAAGTTTAATTATAATCACTTTAAAATGTATCTGAAGATCTGCCATTTATGTGGTTCAGCTGTGAAAAGTTAATGGTCGATAGTATGTAAGTATATGCAGAGTGTTTACAATGTTTCAAAATAAGACTTCAGCAACCAATTCATCTGTTTTAGTTTACTAAGATAATATAGTAATGTAGTCATTTTGATGGAAATCACGCCAGTCTCTGGTTCAGTCCAGTATCACACTCTTTTATAGGACTGTAACTCATAAAATGAAAATGTCCCATACATATTTATACCTAATATATATAAATCAATTATTAAAAAAGTTGTAGGATTTAAAAAAAAAAAAACCCAAGCATGTATTGAAGGGCTTATTCATTAAAGCGTGAATTTGACTGTTGAATTGAATTCATGTTCACTTTGGGTCACTTCGCTATGACAAATGGCTTATTCACTAAACAGCAGAAAAATGTCAGATGCTATGTTATGCATAGTCAGACGAACAGTAGCAGATGCGTAGTGATGTAAATGATATCAAAGTGATGTGACGCCATCTTTACGTCACCTCAATTGTATTAAGTGAATATTACATCCCTTTCTATGTCGCCCTAATCCTAGGTTATATTGCCACTTGACTGTTATATTTTCTTTGTCGTTTAAATGTACAGTCACTTTATGCTAAATGGGAACCCTGTCATCAAGCCCCTACTTTGTGAATTTGAAGCAGTACGCCTTTATTGTTTTATTCAACATTTTGATGCACTCCATTGAATGGTAAATAGGTTAATGTTGCAAGCACATTCACACAAAATTTATCAAAGTCAGAAAGACCGCTCTCGGTCTTTCTGAGTTTATTGCGCAAGATCCCATGTTGTTCCAACGAGATTACTGCGCAATTTTTTTTATTGAGTTTTTCAATCTCAATTTTTTTGATAAAAAGGTAGCAAGACCACTTATGTAAAGTTTGGCTACCTTTCCACTGAAAATTTTGAAAAATCGAGATCGAAAAACTTGAGCGGTAATCTCACGGGAACAGGGCGGGATCTCACACAATAAACTCGTGATAAACCCGAGAGCGGTCTTTCTGATTTTAATAAATTTCGTCCTAAGAGCTCTGTAAGTCCACAACTATTGTAAGCTGTTGAATTGGTCACAAATTCGCAAAACATTCCAGAATTTGATGTAGAAGCAGAATTGGAGAGTGCCAAATGGACAAGCCTGAACAGGATTGTTCAGACTATTATGAATAATCCCCACTGCTGCTCATCCCCCAGTTAGATACCTATGCTGCCAAATTAGTTTGGGTTCCCTTCCAAATCCTGTGGAGTTGTCATCAGAAAATATAGATACACAGACACCAAGTTTCAATTTATTCTAAAATTAATAAATAAACAAATAAAGAGAAATTATCTGATACAGACCAGTAAAGCACCATACCACGTTTAGCACCACCACACCATACCACATCACTTAGATTGTAAGCTCTACCTGGCACTTAAAGTGATGTATCCTTGTGATATTTTACTCATATTGTTTAATGCACTTTTCCCATGTCTGTATTGTACTTGTATTGCTGAATTGTACAGCGCTGTGTAAATTTGTGGCGCTTTATAAATAAAATGACACATACATTTAGCACCACCACACCATACCACATTTGTAACTTACATAGTTTAAATAGTTGCAGTAAACTCCACATGTCAAAATACTTTTAGCATCTGTTGGGACAAAGTTTTACTGTGGAGTTCACTTTATCCCTTTTGCAGCCCTGTGACTTCTGTGCCCAATGTTTCCCCTGGATACCGGTAAGTTTTCTTTATTTGGTCTGTGGAGTGTGGGAGAGCATGGCAATGCAGGAGGAGGGTGCCCAGGAGTTGGTAGTTATGCTACTGATTACTATCACTTCTCATCTTTAAAATGATACCCTTTTAGATTGCAAGCCTATTTGCCAGCTATTCTGCCAATCCTAGACATGAAATGATATTAAAACCCACATGTGTGGTAGTCTGTCTTCTGCTACCCTCTGCAAGCCATTCTGTGCTATTTTTATTGCACTGTTTTTGTGTTTTTACATGTTGACAGTATTTGTATTCTTCAGCTTCTATCTTATCCCTTTCATCTGAAGGAGTCGAGTGAAAAAAATTAAAAAATAGAGTTTGAGTAAAAGTCCAAATAAGATGTGATGTTTCGCAGGAGGAAGGAAAAGAGTAAACAGGGTGAGCCACACAGTGCGTTCTGTTTTAATATAGATCATGAAAGCCTTAAACATCTTCTTCACACATTCAGAATTCCTATGGAAAGAGTGGCCTGACCTTGCAGAAGCTAACTTGGATTAGCCAGGCATTTCCTACAAAGGGAGCAAACTACGGAACGTGAATGGATTTAATGTTTATAAATACATAAAAAAAAAAAAAATTCCAAATAGACTTCACAGCATAAATCAGTGGAGAAAAAAAGTAAAATATGTACCAAATCAGTTAGTCCTCATTTAAATTCATGTTTGTATTTTACCATTTATTATATTCCTTTCCTAAATGAAAATCTTATGCAGGCATCCATTTAGCTTTTAGAATGTGTCATTAATGCAGTGCAAGGAGAAACCACAGAGTAATAATAACAGCAAGTGATTAATATGGCTTTCCTCTTCTTGTGATGGAAATGACATGGAAATTGAGATAAATCTTCCTATGAAGTAGTTTGTGCCTAATAAATGTTGCACAAGTAAACACTATGGGTGCTCCTATAAAGTAAATAAATCCTTTGGACAGCATGAGTAGTTGACTTAAAGGTCTTGGCTAGTAAAAGGAGTTGGGGCACTTATAAAAAGTTTTATTTGACTTGTTTTATTCAACTTTTTTTCCTGTGATATATTGGTAATATATTAATGCTAGCCAGACAGCCTGAGATCTAGAGGATTTTCCCCAAATCCCAGATGAACCGCATTGGCCAAAGCAGGCCGGGTTGTACACATGTGACTGTTGTCTTTATCACAGCTTTATTTGTGTCTTGAGAAATCCTACACACATTATTAAAACTGGAGTGTAATTGTGCAAATCCTAAGATAGCACTTCCCCTGATAATAACATATTAATATTAGGCTCAGTGGTTAGCACTGCTGACTTGTAGCGCTGGGGTCTGGGTTCAATTCCACCCTGGGCTGGAGTTTGTATATTCTCCCCACACCTGTGTGGGTTTCCTCCCACAATCCAAATACATACATCTGTGTGGGTCTATGTGTGTGTGACTGAATAGGGAAACTAGATTGTAAGCTCCACGGGGCAGGGACTGAAGTGAATGACAGACTTCTGTAAAGCGCTGCATAATATAGTAGTGCTATATAAAAATGAACAAAATGCAAAAAAAAAAAATTAATATCTGAATAATAATATGATAAAAAAAATCTCCTTTCAGTAAAGCTGGACAGCCCTACACTAATTACACATGATATGGAATATCTGAACTAACAATATCTTAGCATCATGTGGTGAGGGAACATATTTTGTAATGTACCAGTAGGGATGGTGGTTCTTTCTATACCTCTAGCATGTGGTGTGCCTGGGTGTCAGCCTGTAAATTCTGTATGAATGGAAGCTCTGACTGCCACAGACACCTGTTTAGAATAGAATAGATATTTATTGTCACTACTAGAAATACAAAGTATATCAAGTGAGATTGAAGTTTGCAACATGAACAGGGCTTACATTATGTTAGCTTTCCCATATCCGTGACCCCTTAAGGCAGGTATAAGCAGTAATGGCAGGCGCCTTTAGAAAACGTTACAGTTAAATCTAGATGTGATTATACTAAACAAAGACAGAAACCGGCAGGATCCACTAACTCACAAGAGTCACATTTAGTAGTAGGGTGAGTCATGAACACTGCTATAAAGAACCACATTGGCTTACACATGTCTTGTACAAGATAACTAAAGTGTCTTTTTTTAAAAAAAATGAGAAGGCAATTTTATTTGCAGCACAAACTTTTTACATGTTTTTTTTTTATATAATTAAAGTGCTGAGGGTCTCTATAGCTTTATATATGACAATATACTTATACATGTATATTCGCCAGCTACACTAACATACGTGGGTATGAACCTGGGTATATCCTCAAATAGTGGATATAAATAACAAGAAAAAAAAAATAAACCACTCGCTGGGTTTGTAAAACTGAAAAAGTTTTAATCAGCCTCGTGACCTTATAATAGCGGATCAGATTTTGAAAATAAATGTTTTTGGAAATACATTCTCACGTCGCCAAACTGTAGAGAACTAGTGTCTCAACAATGTACTTCACTACTAACTTCTATCAATCTCTAACAGAGACAAGGAAAGTAGCAATTGTAATTATTCCCTTGTCGCCACTCACAGACCTGTTAGGGTTTAGATTTAAGGTCCACGTTTTGTTAAGTTTTAGTATATTTTGTTAGGAGAATAAGATGACAGGAACATTGTTCAGATGGGACAGAGGAGCATTCATAACTGTGCAAACTTTTTCAGTAAGGATTCTGCTTGTAGAAACTCACAGTAATTTCTTACTCTTTTACTGAACTGTTCATTCTCCATTCATAGCATTGTGGCATAGAGTGCCCATTGACCCTCTATCTTACAGTATTCATTTTCATTGTGGAGCTAGTAAATAAATGTCCCAACAGAGACAATAATGTTTTTATGAGTCTCTAAATTATGGACTCAAATCAGTCTTTTGTTGAGGCCTAATAGCCAACGCGTGTATCATGATGAACTTTTGTAGCCTGGGACAAAAAAGCAGAAGCAAACAAAGCAAAAATGCATGTACAACAACAACTCTGTATTCTTCCATGCGAGAATAATATATCTATTGAGAGTCATAGCTCGTGCCAACTCGACTTCATATTGCCCTCATGAACTTGCCTAAAGAAGATCATAATATTTCTCTCTCATGTTCTCGCCCACCTACACAGGAGCTGCTTCCCTCCATACAAGCCACTTGTTCTCTGGAATCTGTTAGATCTCCCAGAATTCCAAGAGGCTGTTCCATGTTACAGGCCAAACTGCACATCTCAGCCTACACTGGCCAAAGGTCTCCAGGCAACAACCCTAATGACGTGTGAAAGGTCACATTTTCAAGAGGTCTTGATGCACTGTGTTTTGTACACTTGCTTCATATGCTATGCTATTTTATCCATCATAATTTTACTTCAGAAGCTCTTTTTGGGAAGACTGGAATAAACATTTAATAGCAGTAGCATTCAAAAAGGTATAACTTCTAACAATATTATTAAAAATAATTCTGACTTATTCCAAATACAGAATTATTGTGAAATGCAGTCATTTGTGCATGAATGAACTACTTAAAAAAATTGAAAATATTAAGACCCTCATTGAATAAAGTCCGAAAAGTAGCGTGGAGCTGTGAATTTGCTTCTATTCTCCACTTCCTCGTGTTTGCTTATTGAGTAAAGTCTGTGAAGTAGCAAATACGTGACCAATTTGGGCAACTGCATGAGTCACGAACTTATGGAGCTCTTTGCATCATATTGCCTTTGCATCATATTGCCTTTGCATCATATTGCGTGCACGTGCATAGGTGCTTCTACTATTGACTAAGATGTGGAGGGATGCAAAGGTACAAATGTGACTAGGCATACTGCTCTGAATTCACCTCTTTCACTTTGCCACTTCACACTGGCATATTGAGGGGTTGATGGCAGGGCTCCGCTGTTGCATAAGATGACCATTCAAAAGTGACAATGGTAACTGCAACTAAATGACAACATGATCTAAGGACAAGATGACATAGAAATAGAATATTCACAGAAAACAGTAGAATATGGTGAGGGTAACATCACTTCCCTTTACTTTTCAAATTCATCTCACTCCATGACTTCCTACTTGTGCCATACTACTCATCCAGCAGAGTTTGCCACTGTACGCCTGTTCGACAAGTGTATTTCCCACTTAGTCAATACTGAGAAGTGAATTTGCGTCTATTTTGGTGATGCAATTGTACAGTAGTCATTTAGTCAACGTGGCTCTAAGTCTCCTAAGTTTAAAGTTAATAACATTTTTCTATCATAGATAAGAACATCTTGGGTAGGAGTGCTGTAGGCTTCCATTAGACCCAAAGTTCTACTTTATTCTTGTATTTACAACCAGAAAACGAAAAGCCTAACAGTAACCCCATTTATAGACATGTTGGCATGGTATTCTAAAATTATGTTACTGTTTTGCTTCCAAAGCCTGTCCTCCTATATAAATTAAATATAGAATAGTGCAATATAAAAATGGTACAAGACATCTGTTGCTTTTCTACAGCACCCAGCATGACTTATTTAATGAACTGGATCTCACCTCTTGCTAGCTGCCAAACTTCAGTCCAGGTGAACATTTGTGGGTTTATTAAGGGGAGAATTTGATTGTCTAAGTGAATTCTCATCAGTTTAAGTCACTCCAATTTTCCTTTCCTTATTCACTAAACAGAGAATTCCCATAGCAACTCTATCAGTAGCTGGCTCTTGCATAGTGTGATGTAGTCAGCTGGACAATAAAAGCCATCATTACCCTAATTCACAACTTCAATCTGACAAAGTAAAGTTGGCAAATATGACACAATACACCTTTTCAAATTCGTTACTGCAACAGACTCCAAAACTTGATGAATAGTCAAATTACCAGTGCATAGACACATAAAGTGGTGCAAAGTCATCGTAAGTCTGGAACTGTTGAAAACTGTCAGGTCTCAAATTCATCACATTGCAGAGTCTGCTGAACTAACGAATATGGGGAAGTGGCAGATTGTGAATACATACATCTGTGTCTGTCTATGTGCGTGTGACTGAACAGGGAAGATAGATTGTAAGATAATCCAGGAATTTGACTGAAGGGCTTCAGAATTCTGAATAACCAATCAGAAAATTGCAGTTGGCAACCTCAAAAAGATGATGCTAACCTTCTTCTTTCTTACTGTTTTTTTTTCAGAATTCTCAAGCCTGTGGATCAGGTTGATGGCATATGATTTCACATTGATTAGCTGAAAACAAAGTAGATGTATCTATGTATGTATATTTTTATTTATAAAGTGCCACAAGTTTACACAGCGCTGTTCAATTCAACAATACAATTATAGTACAGACAAAGGACGTGCATAACAAAGAACAAGTGAAGTAAATTACAAGCATATAATCAAGAAAAATACATCACTCTAAGTGCCAGGCTATGATTGAAACAAGAGGATGGAGGAACTGGCCCATAGAGCTTACAATCTAAATAGGAGGAAGACTTACATAAACAGATAGGAGGGTATCACGTGCATAGAAAAAAATATGTAACAAAGTCTCCATTCATATTTGGTCTCAAGAGAAGAAAAATAAATGTATATATATATATATACAGTATATACACATACCACATATTCAACAGTATCTTTGTGTACAGTAAAATATAATATAAATCTTAGTGTTCTTTCAGCAGAAGGCTCTGGAGATTTTTCAGGATCTGAAATAAAAAGAAAGAAGAGGGGGGATACATTAGAACTGATGAAATGTTAAAATTTCAGACTAATAAAATTGCTTTTAGTCGAACAAAACATTGGGAGACATGCAAGCATAACGACGGTTTTAAAATCAGAATACTGCTTCTGCGTTTGCTCAGTTTGCCGAAATTCAATGGGAACAGAACAGCAGAACTAGCAAAGAGCAGAAGAATTCAGCAAGTTATAAACAGAGCATAAAAGAGCTATCGGTAAGTATTCCTCCTTCCCTTTAACAATTGCTCTTAGTATTTAGTTCCCTTTAAACTACCCGTTTAGTTTTATATATTAAATTTTTTCTAAAGTTCTAAATTTCCCACCAGAATAAAAAAGGGGAATATCCGGATGTAAGACGTTAATAGAAACATATTAATTATAGGGCCTCTTGTAGTTTTAAGCATTCCAGAGCTCCGATTGGTTCCAGAACGGAGTTATCCAATCATGTGATTGGCTGCAGACTAGAAAAAGCTAACAACACTGCAATTGGCTAAAGACTGGGTCTAAATTTTGTAAGATTTTGCCTAATATGACTTTAGTGATAGAAAAAGATGAACTCAAATGAGTAAAAATAAGGTATTAAGGGAGAAAGAAATCAAAGCAGCTGTTTAACTCACCATTAAAGGTTTATTGATATTTAGGCGGTGTCATCATTTCGTCCAAAACTGTGCCTCGTTATTCGGCGATAGGAACTACGACTTCTCCCTGAGTGCAAGAAACAAAGAAAGGTTTTATTGGGATTAAGGGTTGCTTTGCTAGTAAATTACTAGGCTGAGATCCCTTATGCCCCTAAACACAAGGGTTTAGTTTGCTCTACATTGACATAAGCAGATGTTCCATTATGATTCACTGTGATTGGATACTTTCAAGGTGACTCACAAGCAGCTAATAGATTTGGTAATGGGGCCACTAACAGCCATCTTCAGTTTGTGGTTCTACAACTACATCTGAATTGCTTGGTTGTATTAGTAAATATCTTTAAGAAGAACCATCTCACAGGCACAATGCTGTCCATATTTAAGCTACTGTTGTTTGTGGGTATTTGCTCTCTAGGAAGGGCAATAACCATCTACGACAGATTTGCAGCTCCCGATTGCTAATGATCACATGCAGGAGAGCTCTATCTGTGCAGAATAACCTGGACATACACCTTCTATGACACGTTTTAAAAGAACAGAGTGAAAGTAAATTAAAATAATTCTTGCAATGGTGTACCGAAGCAAAAACGAAATGAATATGTCTGGCCTTTAAGAAATATCTTAAGAAACTTCACCTATAACTTAAGAGTAATTTACCCAAGCACTTACTGTATAAAACTGCACATTTTAACAAAGAAATTACTGAGTGACCTATGCTGCTTCAACCAAACAATGTTCACCTGGTGCAACCAGTTAAATTACGATGTCAGTCAGGGACTCACAGAAAGATAGATTTCATTACTACATTACTGGTGACAGCAATAGTAAATGAAATTCGCTAGAACAAAGAGTTAAAGAATAGAATAATTTAACAGGAGAATTTTCCTGAAGTGGAAAGTTGGGATGTGAAGAATACGGGTGGATGGTTATCACACCAGCCTTTGTTGAATAGCTTGTAGAGTGTAGACCCACAGGATTGCTTTTAAACCTCTTAGAAGCTGGCTCTCCATTCTCTCGATGAGCACTGTTGAGTGTTCTTGTAAACTGAGGCTCCCCTGGCCAAGATGGAGCAGTCTTGTGCAAGTAATCACTTAGACAGTTGTTTTGGTTATGAGAAACATTCCTTGATGCTGGTTTTTGTTCACTTTGTTGCATTCATTCAAGTAAATGGGCAATGCCTTGCAAGCCTGGTTGCAAGTTTCTGTAGTTGATATTAGGAAGGATATTACTTTGTAGACTATGATGTTTGTGGTGGCCTTGCTCGAAACTCTTAGAGTTCAATCCTGGCTTTTTGGACAAAAGAGGTGGTTTAGGCTTGGCGATGTGTGACGTTTTTGTATGTGTAGTTGAAGGCACCAAAACAGAAACTTTGGGTTTAGCACCATTTAAGGGTAATGGAGAAACATCAACTCCATTAAGTGCAAGTTTGCAACCAGTCCTTCTCATATTAGCCATCTGTGCAGCAGTTTTTGGCCTAATGCCATTTTTGGAGCTGCAAAATTGGATTTGTGCATCAGTCTCTAGTGTAATGAGATCATTTCTGGGTAGAATGAATTGTAACTACAATATGGACAAGTACTGATAGACGATGAGGCAATATCCACCACAGGAACGGCGTGAGAAGTAGCATTTGTTCAGAGGTTTAAAGGTTTTAGATCATAGTTCATTGTAAGAGAATCCTTACAAAGATTCAAGTCATCTATCTTTTCTACACTTGACTCAGTAAGTGTATTGGTGCAGTTTCACTAAAGTTGCACAATCCTGTTTACATTTGTTGCTTTGTTGTTACCCAGTTTCTCTGCCATTGTTTAATTCAGTGTGAGATTGATTAATCGCAACAGTGTAAATCAGTAAAATTGTGGTCCCGTTAAGTTCCAATCTTGAATCCATTTGTAAAGAAAATATATCATTTGTTTTTATTTTTGTGAGAGTGTTGCTCACATCGTTTGCACACGTCCTGCAACCTCTCTACGTGCAATAAATGACTTAATACACCCGGCCTAATTAGTAGTAATCCAGACCTTCTGTTGTGATCTAATTTAGATTTGAATGTATATTCATTAGCGATGGGTTCCAGCACATTTAGTTTTCATAGCTTCTTGTATAAGAATGGATTTAAAAAGTAATCTTGTGGATTCTGGGGAAGCGGGACCACTTGCCGCTAAACTGCATTTTGGTAAAGAGGAGAATAAAACAACCATTTCCAAGGAGAAATAGATCAAAATAAAATGTAAAAGTTTAATTTACATTTAAAAAAAAACCGTGAACTTAAATAACCACAGACATGCACATTTTTTCTTCTCCCTAAACTAAGCCTGTTTTGCAAATAATAAAAAATTAAATGTATTTAAATATTTTCCTGAACCCCCCCGCCCCCCTTTTAACATCCGTTACCATCTGAATGATCCGATTCCCTAAAACAAAATGATCCACCCCCACCATTACATAGTATGTTCTACCTCTCCCTGTTTAATTAAAATAAGGGAATCCATATTACTAAAACTAGAGGTGAAAACAGTGATTCATAATGTAGTGTTTGCTCATCAACCTGCCCACACATGGCTACGATCCCCAAACATTGTTTTCGGTTTAGTGTTGCCTTTTATGTGATCCTTCCATTTTTATCAATGTAACAGTTGCTGCTGTCAATCATAGTTGTCTCTCTTTTCTCAAACAGCTCAATAAGCGCAAGGACCTAGTAAATCCAAAAACACTCAATATTCCCATTTCATTTAGCATGGCAGTTGGTCAAATATAAATATATTATCTTTGAAGTTAAACTCATGAATTTTTGGAGTGACAAGACATTTTACATTATTGCTTTCTGTCTGTTTTTTTTTACCTTTTCTTTACTGATAAAAGGCATGTTGTTAAACACATACCTCACCCAGTCCCGGTTTTTAATATGGTACTTTAGATATTTGTCTTTAATAATTGGGCAAACTTCCTGAATATGTATTAGATCACAAACACTACACTCCCCCGCACATATGCATAGGATCACACACATACTACGCTCTCCCGCGCACACGCGTTGGATCACACCCATTACACTCCCCGCGCACAGGCGTTGGTTCACACCTACTACAATCCCCCGTGCACATGCGTCAGATCACACCCACAGGACACACACAGATGAACAGACTTACCTAGTAACCCAGTAACGTGGTAACCCAGTAATGTGGTATCCAAGTAATATGGTGACCCAGTAACATAGTGTCTAAGGCTGAAGAAAGACTCCAGTTCATCCAGTTCAGCTTAATTTCCTGCAATGTTGATCCAGAGAAAGGCAAAAAAAGGAAAAAAAAAACTCCATATTTATTTTTTTTATTTTGCATATTATTGTTTTATATTTTTAATTTTAATTTAGTGTTCATCAACATACACACACACACACACACACATACTATATATATTTATCTGTTTCAGGGGAAAAGCCCTATAAATGTGAATTTTTTGAGTATGCCGCTACTCAGAAGATCTCCTTGTGGTACCATCTGGCAAGACACCATAAATTTAAGCCTGGAGAATCTAACACTCCCCCCGCCAGTCTGTAACACTCGCAGTGCTGTATCTAAACCAACAAAAACTCTTTTAAATAATATTAAAGATGACTGCCCACCGGTGAAGGCAGAGAAACATTCAAGTCAACTGGAACAGCATTCAGAAATGCATAGTAACGCACACAGTGTTGATGCGACAATGTCGGAAGAATCCATGATCACCCGTGGCCAACAATCTTTGAAAGAGGAGCCAGTTTTTGCGAAGGAGGTAAAAAATACTGATCGGGATTTAGGTTTCACACTATACGAGTTGGAAAAGCAGTATGCATCGTTTCATGTGGGATAACCCACACAGGCTATTGTGTTTTGCACTATAGACAATAATCAGCCTAATTAAAAAAAAAACAACTCAGCCTTTTAACACCAGTAACACCAAAAACACTTACAGTTACTGTATATTCACTCTGTGTCTCCAGATACTCTACATCAGGGGTCCCCAAACTTTTTAAACAGAGGGCCAGTTCACTGTCCCTCAGACCGACGGAGGGCCGGACTTTAAAAAACCTATGAAAATCCCTTTACACACTGCACATATCTTATTTTAAAGGAGACCTAAAGTCAAAAAATAAAAAACAAGTGTTAAAATACTTACCTTATACTGAGCCGATTAATTACAGTTACAGCATGAGCTGATGCTTCCCCCAACACCTTCTTTATAGTACTGGCTGACATAGAAACCAGCGTGCAGCTCCTTCTTCTCCTTCCCCGGCCTCATACATCATCACGTTCATTGCAGGGAGCGTTCTCATTGGCCCCTGCACTGAACGTGATGATGTTTAAGCCCTGAAACACAAGGTTTAACAGGGTGGGAGGAGCTCTGGCGCTGGCTTCTCAGTCAGCCAGCGCTGTGAAGAAGCATCGGGGGAAGCATCACGAGCCGACTAATTACAGCACAGCTCATGCTGTAACTGTAATCACTCAGCACAATATAAGGTAAGTATTTTAACTTTTTAAAAATTTTTTACTTTAGTTTTCCTTTAAAGTAAAACAACAAAACAAAATGGCAACAAATACAATATTTATAATAAACTTTGCTGTCTTCCCCACA
>WMED01008366.1:0-16979 GCA_019650415.1 Pipa parva | reverse complement strand
ATAAAGACACTGAGCAGAAAGATACCAGTGATTCTGTAGAGAAGCTAAATAAACCTTTAGTATGAAGGAGCTTTTATTTACCACTCTCGCCATTCTTATTGGAAAACACTGGGGTGGGGGTGTTTGCGGAGTTTAAACATGATTACTGTCTTGACAATAGAAAAGATAATATAAACATTTGAATTTGATTACTTACAATAATTCTAAAAAGCTTTACATTCCCTATAATGGCAGTGGGGGGGGGGGGGGAATCCCCTGTGCCTGGTTAAGAAACCGTTAAAGGAGAGATCCGCCATTATGTTCTAGAAGTACGTTTCAAGTTCTTTATAACTTTGTAATTGTGCATTTGGCTTAACTTTTTTAAAATTTCAATTCCTGAGATTATAACTTATACGTAAGTGAAAAAAAAAAATCCTGATAATACAACAACAAAAACTGGAAGAGGCAATAGCTCCGTGGAAGAGAACTAAAAATGGAAAATAATGTGGTTCTGATTAGGGAAATTGGATGCTTGCCTTCATCATCTTCTGCAGTTTAGCTTCCAGGAAATGTCGTTGCCAGTTGGTGCAAAAATAGTAAAGTGGCAGCAGCTGACATACGTATTAACGGAGTCTATGCAGGGAGGGAAGGAAAATGACTGCGACTTTCCCCTAAAATTACTTTATCCCACATGAGAAAAGTGTAACCCAGCATCAACTTCTAAGAGTGATTTTTCCTTTAAATTCACACTGACCTTCTTTAAAATACTTCACATTTGTGATTGTCTAATGGGCCCATTACAGTAAAAGATTTAGGTAATTCAGCAAAGAGCGAACTTACCTCCCGATCCTTGGCAAAACTGGTACACGCTCGCTGATGTCTTACATGCAGACATCGCCAAACGCTTTAAAGGTATTCCAGTCTCGGCGAGGCTTGACTCAAATACCTTTAAAGCATCACGTACGCGGGTCACGTGGTGATGTTTTGGGCTGACTTCACTCCACAGGAACCCTTATAAGAAGGGTCCTGCAGCAGCTTCTGGGCTCAGCGGCGGTTCTCAACCCCCATGGGATGGTCGTGCGATCCCTGCCAGGGAACCGCTGGTATAAGGTAAGTATTTTAACAGTTCTTTTTTAGATTTTTACTTCAGGTCCAGAAAAAGCAAAAAAAAAAAAAAACAAAAAAACATTTGGGCAGTTAATCAAATACATTTGCAGAAATGGTAGTTTTAAAATGAAAATCAATTTTATTGCTCTCTGTGTTTTTATCTTTACTGATAATAACCATGACGTTAAACTGATTTCGCCCATTGCCATTGTTTCCTGTTGAGCTCCAGATAATACAGATTCAGGGAGTGTGTCCAAAAGGCCAATTTTTAAAAATAATTGCTATGTACATAATTTATAGACTCAATGTAGAATTTTTGGGAGCACAGATTGAATATATAGTCCAGCGGTTCTCAACCTTCTGGGGGTGGTGACCTCCGGCACTGACGTCACCGCGCCGCGCGTGATGACGTTTTGGCCGAACGTCAACACGTACGCGTGTCACGTGATGTTTTCGGCCGACGTCACCAGCAGGAACCCTTATAAGAAGGGTTCCTGCTGGCGCTTCCGGGTGCCGCAGCGGTTCATGACCCCAGTGGGATGGCCTCGTGACCCACAGGTTGAGAACCGCTGATATAGTCACTACAAATGCATTTGAAGCATGTTCGTTGTTTGGTATTATTGTTCTTTTAATGGTTGTTTGTGAGTCTATGTATATTCCTAACAACGTGTCAATCACAAGTTTTTACAGATAGTAAGCCTATATGATTTTGGCTTTGTTTTTACAACAGCTGCCTATGGGAACCTGTCAGAAAATATACAACGTGGAGATGGTATGAGCAGAAATAATAGTTTACTGAGCTCTGGGTACCCAGCAGCAACCAGTCGGCAGTTAGCATTCAGTGGTATAGATCCGCTTCAGAAATGAATGACAACTTATGGTTCTTAGCTGTGGGTTACTAGACCTCTGAAAAGATGAAAAGAATTCTACCTGTTGATACATTTCCCTGAATATTTTCTTAATATAAAGAACTAGTTGTAACAGTTGTAGAAAGGGATTCTGCTGAGAGTGTTAAAAGGCCTGGGCAGAATGGAACAGCTGGTAAATTCAGGAAGGTAAAAATAGCAAAACTAAGTAAACAGAAAATATAAAAGTAGAGAAAATATTCCCATTACAAAGGTTGGCACATTGTCCCTACTATAATACAGTAGTCCATAGCACAGATGACTAATTTGCCACATCAGCTGTGTTTGCAATAACATATTGCTTGTTTAAGGAAACTGAGCTTTTTACTTGAACTTTAGCTGAACTGGTGGCATTTAACAAGTTTCCAGACTCTACATAGCTTGTTTTCATTGTCCCAGCCATTAAATATATGTACAGAGCAATCAGCCTGCTATGTACCTGTTAGAAGCACAGGTGCCTGAGTAAGACTTTAAGAGCAGGGATACCCATTCTGTTCCCAGCATGCACTGTTGCTGTAGTCAAGAAGCAGCAATTGAAGTACTCTGGGTTATGCACACCTTATCTAGAATAAGTCTTCACTATTGATTGGGTGACAAATTGGGTTTTAAAGGCAAAATAATTTTTTCACAAAACAGGTTTTTTTTCGGATGGGAAAAAAAAAAAATTAGGTTTTACTGACTGTTGCCTCAGTAATTATTTTAATCATGCTGTCATTGTTCTTAAAAGAAACCTTTCCCAGATCCATTAAGTTTTTTTTACAAATGGTTACACTGTTGCAACTTGCTCTGTGAAATGAAAACAAGCTGTATCAAGCAGTTCTGTCCTTGTAGAAAAGATACAAAGTGTCTCTTAGTACAGAACTGAAGTGGTAGGTGGAGCAAAAACAGGAGTTACAGAGGCACTCCGCAAAACATCTCGAGAAGCTTAAACCACAGCAAAGAAACAGTGTTCTCAATTAAACACACATAAGTTTGTTGTTTTTTTTTGTTTTTTTTATATAAGGAAGTATATACTGTTTATGGTTAGAATACCCTTTGGCCAGGCTAAACTTATATTTTGGTAACCAATTATGCTGCAGAGTTACCAAATGCTAGAGCACATTTCCTTAAAACTAAGGGGTTTTCCTTTTGTCTTGTTGCAGGAAATGCGGGATACCTCTTATCTCTCCCTCTGAATTTGTCAGTCCGATCCAGAGAGGAGGAAGAAGATGGGAGGCAGGAGCAAAGTGCGGAGCGTAGGATTGCACGTAAACTACAGTGTATTGGAGACCAATTTCACAGGTTTCATCTACAGAGAGTAATTTGTTACCTTTTATTATCTACTTTTAAAGACTTAGATTAACAGAGGGTGATCTCTTATAACAGATTTAGATCAGTGTTTTTCTGCCTGTCATCTGTTTAAGAGAATAAGAACCTAGATTCAGGAAACATTCTCGATTTATCGAGCCTTGGTGGAAAGGTTATAGACAGAAAGGGAGGACATTTAAAGATGTCTCCATTTCTAACAGACAGGAAAGAAGGCATGCATCATAAAGGGTAAGTTTTAGTAAAAGAAAATATAGTAGGTAGTTTTTCTGGATTATTGAGGCAATGGATATTTTGTACAACTACATAAATACAATTGTAATAATAAAGTAGAAATAAGGTTTTTAATGGCCTTATAGTAGCCTTCACAATTAAGGTAGCCAAGGAGGAATGAAATGGGGAAAAAAAAGTCTCCATAGATCTGTACCATGTAGTCATGTTAAGATATAGTTCTGCACGCAGGCATCAGCGAGTGCATTAAAGGGATTCCAGTCTCGGTGAGAGCATAAGAGTTGCCTCGCCGAGACTGGAATCCCTTTAATGTGCTCGCTGATGTCCGCGTGCAGGACATCAGCGAGCGCATCTCAGTCATTCCGAAGTGAAGCGAACACTCCGCATCTCACTTTGGATGATCGTGAATTACCCCCATAATCACGTGAGTGCAAGGTTTTAAATGCAATATTTATTCTAACATGCAGAAAGTCTTTTATGATGTCTATGCATGAAGTTAGTAGATATAATCATTGATCATAAAGAAGGAGGTGTACCTTGGAATAAACATGATAGAGAGCTAAGAAGCATCCAGATGAAATAAGCAAGTCTAAAGTTTTCTTTTACTATAATATACGTAACATGGCAGAGCTGTTGGCATGTCACAGTTTTGTGTACCAGTGCAATAAAGATTTATTGACTTTATTCAAACTCATTGCTAGTGATCATGGTATTATTATCAGTTGGGAGCTCTGATATACTTTAAATGCTCACTTGGTTATCTCAAATTTCCTGCACTTAAACACAGCCTCCCTTTAACAGGGATTTGGCTCATGCTTGGGGGGCAGGCCTCACATAAGGGCAAAGTCATGGGGCATTATGAAGTGGATGTGAAATATAAGATGGAGCGGGATGGAGTTAGAGCAAAAAAGCAGCAATATCTGTGTATTTTTGAAACAAATAGTCCTAGTAATATCCTAGACCAGGGTTGGCGAACTTTTTTGGCACAGAGTGCCAAAAAGGTGATGTCACTCACCAGCGCATCCCCCGAAGTGCCGGCGCTGGTGAATGATGTCATCACGCCTGCATCGGGGGAGGAGCGCACACGCGTTGGGGAATGAGATCTCCCCTGTGAGCGAGTGCTCCTTCAGTGCAGGCCATGGATCCAGCCTGAAAACTGCCAGATCAGGTCCGTGATCTGTACTGAAAGCAGGTTTGGTGACAGCTTGTGTGCCCTCTTCGACACTCGTGACATAGGTTCGCCATCCCTGTCCTGGACCATTTGCTGTCTGATAGGATCAGTTCTTACAGGAGTAAATGTTTGGTAATGAAAGGAAGGAAATGGGTGAGCATGGGAAATCATGACTGTGCAAGGGAAAAATAGGGAAGCTTGCTTATCCCAAGGAATGGGTGAGCATGGGAAATCATGACTGTACAAGGGAAAAATATGGACAGCTTGCTTATCCCAAGGAATGGGTGAGCATGGGAAATCATGACTGTGCAAGGGAAAAATATGGACAGCTTGCTTATCCCAAGGAATGGGTGAGCATGGGAAATCATGACTGTACAAGGGAAAAATAGTGACAGCTTGCTTATCCCAAGGAATGGGTGAGCATGGGAAATCATGACTGTACAAGGGAAAAATATGGACAGCTTGCTTATCCCAAGGAATGGGTGAGCATGGGAAATCATGACTGTACAAGGGAAAAATAGTGACAGCTTGCTTATCCCAAGGAATGGGTGAGCATGGGAAATCATGACTGTACAAGGGAAAAATATGGACAGCTTGCTTATCCCAAGGAATGGATGTAAGGGAGAACATGCTTGCTTGTCTCAGGGAATGGATCAGCATATCTCAGTCTAAAACAATGTAAGACCATGGATGCATAGACTTTGGCTGTAGCATAACAATCGCAATGAAGAGACAAATATAAGGTAGCATTTAGAAATACAGAATAGGTTGGACTAGGATAGAAAGCACAACCCCTACTCTTGATATTCATTACTTAAAAGGTTTGTTCTTTGTCAATGACACTGCTTTAAGCTCGAATGACATCATTATACTGTATAAATCGGAGAGTCATTACCGCATCAAAACCTTTTCTAAGCATCTGATGATTTTTAAATAAAAAAGTTCTTCAGCTTTTCCCTTCTGCTTTCATTCATTGATCTTTTGACACTATATTTCGTTAGGAAAGGGAAGAATCCACAATTTTGGACACAACTGATTCCAAATCTTCCACAAAATATTTCATAAAATACTGAATGTAGTTTTAAAATACTTTTTAATTATGAGAAGCACATTCTTGTAACAAATAATGATCCTAGTAAATGCAGTTCTAAGCGGTGACTGTACAAGAGAAATCCACAGAGTGGAAAAGGCCAAGTGTTCACTGGTGCTTAACTTGGCCTCTCTGCTGCATTGTGTGCTTGGCTTTATCAATCTTGAGTGATGGATGAAGATGAAAGAAAGCACTACTGAAACGAATGCCCTTATCTATAGAAAACAACTAGGGCCAAGTAAAGACCATGTGTCAGGGGGTGGTGAACCAAACAGGTCAGAAAATATAGCAGACAGCACAGGATATTCATCAGATACAGGGGCAGTGGGATAGGGAACAGGGAAACTATCAGACAAAAGCTGAAGCATACACAGGTGTTCAGGAGAAAGACTGGTTACATATAGACATCTGCACTATGCAGGAAGGGTCTTTTCCTAGGCTGAAATCCAAAAATCTGGAATCCACATTTTCACATGTGCAGAACAGTAGATAAAGGGCATACTGTGTGTGTCAATTTGGATGCCGAAAAAGTGGAATTTCGTCTGAAATTTAAGTGACACAGTGGTAAAACACAGTTATACTACGGTTGCCTGCTAAGAATTATGTAGCCATATCTCAGCATTAAACCTTTTCTTTGAAGTTTCTCTTTTTCCTTTTAGTATCTTGCTGATCTAATTTGTATATTTCAGCATCGCTCATATCTTTCCTTAACTTATAGTCATACCTTTGCCCTGGGCAATGCCCCAAAATTCTCCCTTCTCCCCCTGTACATGCACTATTTAAAGCTGTGCAAATTTTTATTCCTAGGCCCTCCTCCCCTTATCAGGCCTTCTGTAGACCAGGAAGGCTTGGTATGTAGCACTTTTGAGTATTGTTTGATTTCAGGGCCATGCTGAGAGTTGTAAATCCAACAACATATGCATTATAGCAGCTTTCCAGCCATGACATCAGTATTGCATTGTCACTCTTGGCCTTCCTGAGAAGCTGATTGCTAAAGCCCAAAGTCCACTAGCAAAAGTTGTCATGTCATGTACACCACAGCAATAATAATAAATTATTATCAGTTTTGTCGGACATTGGCCAGTTGCCAAAGTGTAATTGAAGGTAGATAGGGTCTTGCAAATGTTAAGAGATACTTTTTGGCACCAGGCCTTGTCCCTCCAATACTGGGGGCCGCTGGAGGATCCCATGGTACCCTAGTGGGCCTGGCCGACCCTCCATGATGTTTTCCCACATTGTCCATCACTGTTTGGTTGTATCAGTATCTCTAGGTAAATATTCCAGAAGCATTGGCTAGGCTTAGTCTTTTAAACTGTTATTCCTTCATGCCCAATGCATGCTTTTGAATTTTTCTAATTGTTTATGCTCCAAAGAACTCCTTTTAGCTGATGTCAAGAATCAGCGGTGGCAGAACAGGTTTTACAGAAATTTGATTCCTTTCCCTTCATTTTATGTTAATACAGTGGCTGTGTGTCAGCGAACAGAGAGAGTATAGTGGGGGTGGGGAGCAGACAGAATATGGCTAATACAAAAATAAATGAAACCATAGAGATGGTGAAAGCAAACGGACACCACCCTCACTCAACACTCACCCTCCTTCTTGTTGGAACCAGATAGATTTGTCACTGCAGCACAGGGGAGGAGGAGTCTAAGGCTGGCAAAGTGGAGTGGGTGGAGTTTCTTTTCAATTGTCTTTAGTCATGGGCTTTCATTGTAATTGACCTGACGTAGAGCTATTCTCTATCTGTAAAACCCGTCTGCTGCAATTTGCTATTTCCATGTATGACACAAAATATTAGATTCTTGGAATTAAAGAAAAAGTAACACCACAAAAAAAATTCCATTTGGTTTGGAATGGCAGTCATTACTACTTCTAAAAATATTATGTTTGAATTTAAATTCCTGATTCATATTGTTTCCTCAGGGAAATGGCAGAAACACTATGTATTTGATGCTGGTGGGGAAACCATGGACCATCGTGTTTGTGGGTTACCGCAGCAAAACGGCTACAATGTTTTCTAGACGCATTTTACTTTTGACACAATGCCACAACCTACTTTCACGTTTTTTGAAAAGTCAAGGAAAGGCAGAGAATCCATTGGCCAATTGCCCACCAAGGCAACCAGTCATCCACTGAAAATGGGCTGCAGTTTCTCTGCTTTTTCTGTGCGTTTCCCTGAAGTGTTTAACACCAAGCATCAAATAACATAATCCTATTGTTTCATACATAGTCCAATTGTTTCCTAAGATAAAACCTATCCATAAAGTGCCCCACAAAGCCCAATTTATAATGCATGGCTGTAGCCTGCAATGAGGGGTACAACACAGAAAAATACAAAATCATGAATTCAAGATATCTTTCTATCATGTATGTAAAATACAAACAGGGTTGTTCATCAACAGGGGCATGCATTACAAAGGTCTAGTAACACATAGCAACCAATCAAAAGTTGGCTTTTACAATTCTAGTTCCCTGATACCACTGAATACTAACACCTTATTGGTTGCTGTACCTTCTAAAAAGATTTCTGTTGTAGATGAATTACCCTAAATGTTTTTGCAATTTGCATTAAAATTACCAGCCATTTGGGCTGTATTACACTATAGAACTACCTCCCACTCTATGCTTGTCCGTGCAGAGCTTAGGAATATGTGAAACCATTGGTTACAGTGATCTATCACTTCTCTCACAGTGGGCCTATAAGAAATCAACTGACAGTTACTGCTACTTTCTACAAGAGCTGATGCAAAATCGGTGAATGAGCTGGAGGTACATTTACATTGGAATATGTACCAAAGAGCTGATATTTGTAAAGGATTCAGATTGCAAAAACATTTTATTTGAAATCTAAGGATTGATGGTTTAACTGCCCCTTTAGGCTCAATACTGTAAGCATGTTTGTATAGCTATTAGATACATGTTGTGGTTAGTTGAGCATATAAATCTGCTGGTAATATAAATGTACCTATTCACTGTCAAAATTGCCCTGAATCTCCTCTCTCTCTCTTTCTCTTTCACTTTCACTCACTGTCTCTCTCTCTCTCACTCACTGTTCTCTCTCTTTCACTCGCTGTCTCTCTCTCTTTCACTCACTGTCTCTCTCTCACTCGCTGTTCTCTCTCTCTTTCACTCACTGTCTCTCTCTCTCACTCACTGTTCTCTCTCTCATCTTAAAGTTTTTAAATAACTTACCATCGGAAACGTTTGGAAGGCGTACAGGGTTTATTTTGCAGAAGAGGAAGTGAGCGATATTGCTTTCAGCTAAGAAACAGTGCATGAAGATACATAAACAGTGGCAGGCATTTATGGGAACTTAAATAGAAAAACACTTTCGTTTCAATGAACAGTTATTATTACAAGAGTTCACAATTTAAAATGTTAAAATGGAAATGCGAGACACCCACATGGATTTATATGCACTTGTAGTGAAAACGTAATTTGAAGTAGAATGCAGATCATTCTGCTGAGAGTGTATCACAATCCAATATGTGTATTGGATCAAAATCAATATGGCATCAAGTGTCGGCCTTAGGGTAGTGAATCCCACCACAAAATTGTTATTGATTCAGATCTATCGAGTACACTGGGGGTTATTCACTAAAGTCCGAATTGTTGCGCATAGGTGCGAATTCGCCAGATAAAGACAGTCGCAATAGGCTGCTACTGTCGCAGTCACGTCTTTATAATGAGAATATTGTCGCAGTCGAGACTTTATTATGAGAAAATTGTTGCAAACTTAATGTTAAAAAATTGTTGCGACTTTACGGTTTGCAAATTCGACAGTCGAATTCGCACCTTAGAGAATAACCCCCACTGGCTTAACATGTACGTTTTATCAATTATAAGAACAGTATCCCCCAAAAAATAAAAATGACTCAAATGCATTTATAGTTACTATATATTCCATGTGTGCTTCCAAAAATTCTACATTGTGTTTAGAAAGTAAAATATTTAGCTTTAAAAAATCGGGTTTTAAGGAACAATTCCGGTTTATACTTTATGTAAAACACCATAGAAAACAATGGGACTGGTTGAGGTTTGTTTGATCAGTAAAGATAAAAATAGACAGAAAGCAATACAATTCATGAATGTAACTTCAGTGATAACATTTTTACAAGTGCTGTATCTGAATTCCTGCTATGCCTATCCAAATGGAAAGTTTTATTTTGGATGTATAACTTTATTTACAAATTGAAACCAATTTACGCACTACAAATACAATACAGACATGGGAAAAGTGCATTGTACAATACAATATAAGTATAATATCACAAGGATTCATCACTTTACATGCCAGGTTGCGGTGGACACAAGAGTTTGGAGTTCCCTGCCCTGTAGAGCTTACAATCTAAATGGGAGGAAGACTTACATTCACAGATAGAAAGGTAATAAGAGCTGTAACAGTGTACTGAAGCACTGGACAATAAAAACAAATAGTAAACATAAATAACTAATTAAGGATAAAATAAAATATATACATAAAGATCAGTGCTAGTGCTCCATAAGGAAGGACTTCAGTTTGGTTTTAAAAGTGGAGAGGGAATGTTCCTGGGGAAGATAAAGGGGAATATAATTCCAGATGTGGGGGGCAAAAAGAGAAGAAGGAATTAAGACGATAAAGGGCAGTATTGCATGCATATTTTGTTGTTTCTAGTTCTTTAATAAAACTCAATAGCAAAGGCACTGGCTGGTAGACTTGAATGCTGGCCAGCCTGTCGGTTTTTACATTGGCATAAAAGAGCATTGCTCTACCCTATAGCAGTATTGTAAGTGTACAGTTATATGCTCCTCCCCCTGCAGAGCCTGGGCTCAGGTATTATACCAGTGATGGCCAGCCTTTTGAGCTCAGTGTGTCAGAATTCGTCAAAAAACCAAGCATAACTCTGGTGATTTGTCACTTTGAGAAAAACTCATAATTTTTTGAAGGCAAGGCAATTCTCCTACTGAGCTCACAGCATGAACAGCGCCATAACACGTGTCAGCAAAAATGTCTTGGTGTGTCACCTCTGACACACGTGTCATAGGTCAGCCATGACTGTACTATACTGAACATGCACAGCTGTTCTGTTCTCTTATCTAGAACTATTTCAGTGGTTCAGTGGTGGGACTAAGGATTCGCTCAATAAGATCTCAAATTCTGTGATTTTAATGATTGAATTGATAATAAGGTAAAGCACCGCTGCAATGCACTTTTATGCTAATTTAAAAGCTGACAGGCTGCACAGTATTTAGGTTGCCCGCTAGCCAAGAGGGAAATATTTAAATTAGGTGTAAACTTGCACTAGAGTTGGCTAAGGCTACTTTTGTGTTTAACATAACTTATTTAACTGCAACTTACTGCAAAAGGTAAAATAACATCTGTATTCAAACAAACCCCAGGCAGTGATACCTGCATCACCCTGGCCTGACTGCATCTTACTACAGTGTTACAGCTGGTGGTCATACAGCTGGACAGTTGCAAATGTTCTTTGCTATTTCATTTTGCTGAAATTCATGCTTTTAGTTCTGTTTGGCTACCGTAGCATGTTTAGGTTCAGTAAGTTTCGTTCAGTCATGTGTTTGTGCCTATGGGCACTGAATTGCATGGTTGGAAAAGAAAATAGCTGTCCGAGTGCTAGTGCTGCACAGAAACTATATGTCTGAATTCAAATATCACTTCCTCTGAGTCAAGCCTATTATGTTGTAAACCTGTAAGCATAAATAGAGTTTAAAGTCAAAGCAAATTCATTCTAAGACACACAATGGCATGGTCAGTTTTCAGACAGTGATCTAACAGTACACACATGCACATATTTGCATATATACTGTTGACCCTGTTTTGACTGGCCTATGTAATGTCATATGCTGTCAGATGCAACCTTAAGTCTTATAGGAAAAAGAGAGTTGCATTTTGTTCTCTACCATTAAACTGACACTGCCTAAAGTAACAAACAAACCCTGCATTTATAGAATTTTTTGTTGTATATCATACACCAGGGGTTGGCAAAGTGCAGCTAAGCGAGCCACATGCGGCTCTTCAGCCACCTTGTTGTGGATTGGAGCGCATCTCCCAAGCCCTGCCCACGATCTCCGACGCCTCTTCTGATTGGCCGTTGGCAGGTTATGTGATCGGAAGAGGGTGTTCCTCCCCTTCGCGCCTCTGAAAAAGAATTCACTAGTGGAGGAGGGAGTGAAATAGCTTCCCTACCTTTACAAACTTTGCCGACTCCTGTCATACACCTTATTTTTGGCAAGGTAAGGTTTACTTACAGGATTCATAAAACAATTTTACCTCATTTTATTCCATTTTACTCTGTCCACTAATGAGGCAAAATCAAATACCACACATAGAATCCTATCAAATAGCTCGTTGTACAGTAGTGGTCTAACTATCATGATAAGTTTACCTGGTTTCCTAGCTTTACTAATATAATGTTCTAAAGGAGAAATATAGGTTTGCTTCGTCAAGGGGTGTTTTGCAAGGGGTGGGGGAAATATTTACCAATGGGTTACTTAAGCTCCAGCGCTATACCTGTTCTCTGTCGATTTCTTCTTATCTTGATTGCGCACCACAATCCTCTTCACTTCCTGTTCCTGTCATTTTCACTGAATTGAGCAAGCGCTGTATCAGAAGACTGCCTCAGTCATTTTTATTTTTTCTTTTAAAATAGCTATTAACAACTCGTATATTGTTTTCAAACTAAGAGAGGTATGTATTTAATGGAAAAATTGTTAAAAATTATATTTATCCCTGCAAACACGGCTTAAAAGTATTTTTTTTTTCACAACTGCTGACATCTGATGGAGATAAAAACAGATAGCAGTATGGGAAATCTTGATACCATTTTCAGTGTTTAAAATGAAGACACAATTAATGGTACTGCACCAAAGTGGATGAAATAAGTAAATATTGTGTCAAAAGCGAGAATATCCCAGCAAAAACATGCCCCTTATTGCTGTTAAATAAGTGCGCCCCTAAATAATTAGCAATTCACATTGAATAGATTTGTTATTTAGCTCATTCTAGTAGTGCCAGGATCTTGCTGTAATATTATGTATCTGTTTTTGAGTAAAAGTCCTCAGTAACACAGTCGTGTCATAGATAGGAAACCAGGGCCATGCTTAGGAGTTCCATAAACTTTATTGCGTTCGCGGGTATGATAAACGCTCAGCACTGAGCAATGTGCAGCGTATGCGTTTTACCTTCTAGAAAAGCTGGGGAAATGATACAGACGTTGGAGGCAACACAGTCGTGGGTACAAGAACACCATGAATTTGAAGTTGGCCTTTAAATAAACTTGTTCTGTCCAGGTAGGAGATAGCAAAGGAGATATGGCAAGTTACAGCCTTATCTACACTAACAGTCTGTGTTCCCTCTTGCCCGTTCAGACAGAGGGTTTATGCAGGGTGAGAGGGAAAAAAAATATAAGGGAGGGGTGTGGAAATAAAGAGGAGGGATCGCGTGAGTGAAACAAGGGACACCATGGCTGTGTGTGCTTTGTGGTTGCCTTCCCTCCCTGTTTATATAGCGCTCTATATTTAGCTTCTGAGTCATGAGATATTAAACTACCCACAATGCAATTTTCAGCACCTGATATTTTTTTTTCTCTCTTTCTTTCTTATTTTATGTGTTCTCATCAGCAGCCACTTAAGTTTATCCCCAGGGCGCTAGATTATTTTCCAAGCTTATTGACTTTAACTCACAGAATGCTAGACAAATCAGCAAAGGCAGAAGCCTCTTCCACTTCCATTACAGATAGTTCTAGTCACCCAGACTGCTAGTGCTGCTGAATTATTCTGTATTGCCTATACTGAGTGAACATGGGAGCTCTATATCAACAACAGCTGGAGAGACAAAGTTACAGTAAAGGATCTGAAACTTGTCTGCAATTTGCTAAAAGATCTTGTACCGGGCATGTCAATTGTGCAAATTACCACCTATATCTGAACTACAACTACCAGCTGCCTCCACTAATCATAGTTTTGTAACTGTGCAGTGACAGAAGGCAAACTTGGCTGTCCCTCTTCGCTAGATGTAAACAGAGAAGTCTTTCCAAGAAATTGTGATAAATGTTATTAAACACGCTTTTCAGGAGAAGGTCTCTATACACCTGTTTTTGACTTTCACCTCCATATTAACACACTACTAATGATTTCAGGCAGGTTCTGAGCGGATATTTAAAGACACATACATGCACTGAAATTAATAAATCAAAGGGCAAATTTGGATGGAGATTTGGGTAGATCTGAGGATTTTTTTTTTCAGTGTTTATATTCATGCAAAGCCATTGGAGTAAACTAAACCAGTAACCTTGTTGTTATATCACTATTCTGTGGTAGAAGTGAACATTTTACCAGTCACAGATAAACGGGTATTAATTGCAGTCTGATTTGAAATTGCAATTTCAGTTTAGGATCAACTTTATTAGTTTAACCTGTGGACGATTTGGCCAAATTAATGAAAATTAACAAGCAAGGCGAGGATTTGTACTTTCCTTTACTATATCTTGCTTGAATTTCTCAGTCACATCTACATTGCTGTTAATTACACAAATTAGAGAAGTATCACATGATTTTTCTAAGGGTGCCAATACTTTTGTCCACCCCCTTTTTTTATGTTTAGTGTGGAATTATATCCAATTTGGCTTTTTGACAATTTTTTTTGTGGTTTTCCATTGAAGACAAATTAATGAAGAGATTAACCCCTTCGCTACATGTCATGGCGCAGCGCCAGGACACAGAAATACCATTCGCGTCCGTGTCATGGCGCTGCGCCATGGTACGGAACCCCCGCCTGCGTCCGTGTCACGGCGCTGCACCATGGTACGGAGCCTTGACTTCTCTGGTTCCGTACGGATTATGGAGCAGCCGCCGTGGCACTAAAATCGGATTGGGCTCCGTAGCGAAGGGGTTAATACCAAAGCATTTGTGATTGCAATCATTTTCTGGAAGAAATTGAGTATTATCTGACAGAATTGCAGGGGTGCCAATACTTTTGGCCAGCACTGTATAAATATTGGCCATTGGATACGAGTAATCTGCAGCGTGCCAAGCACATTCTGGGGCTTATTTATCAAACTCTGAACAGTCATATAAACATACAGATTTGTATCCATTCACCTCTTCTTCAACTTTTTATAAAATCTCATTATTTCCTCCAGTTTGGCAAATTTGCCACCAATTCAACACATCAGTGGATGCAAAATTATGCACCACTTCGCATCACTTTATTGTGTGAATGCGTCAGTTATTTGGGTATTTATTAAGCAACGGATTTGAAATTTGCCAAGACATATTGCTCCCAATTTGCTAATTGAATTCTGTCAAAGTAGGGGTCTGATGGCAAAGCTACAGTTCAGCATAAGGTGACTACGCTCAAGTCATAGAAAATCTATTGACCAATTACCAGTGTGAGTTAGGAACAGTGTTGCAAAGAAAGGGATGTCAAAAACACTTGTTATCATTTTGGTGACTAAAGTAGTACTAAAAATGTGAGAAACTGGTGACAATGTCCACCCGTATAATCAGTTCTGCCTATTAATAGTAAGTTGATGTTAATATAAGAAAGATACAGTTATAGTGGCATTGCCACCTGTTAAAATTGAAATCCTGTACAAATGATGCCACTTTAGCGATTTCACATCACCACACAGTCTGCTTTACTATCACCGGTCTCACTCTTTTTCCTTCATGTTCCTTTTATCTCTCATTTATTCCATCAACGACGAGGTCTTCTTCAGATCCTATAAGCAATGCCCCTTTTCTTTATCAGCATTCATTGTTGTCCTTGTGGTAGGGCTTCAGACCAACATAGTTGCAGACTTAGTAGAGCTGTCTCTGATCATTTTCATTCTAATACATGTCATTACTGGCCACAAGTTTCAATTGTTCAATCACATTTCTGATATATTGAAAGTTGGAATGATTTAGCTCAGATTGCTTTTTAAACACCTTTCAATTTTATTGGGACTCGTGGACTTTTGGTTTCTCTTAGAACTAGGGATCTAAGCACCGTGCACAGTGTTGAGTACACACTTTAGCAAGGGATTTCAACTTCAATATCCCTTGACACTTAGGGGATGGTGGGAACTGTAGCATAACAACAGCTGGAAGGCTGTAAGCTGAACAGCTATTCAGTCAAGAAACACTTTTTTAAACTAATATTTGGATTAAGTATATTTTTATAGTGAACCTGTCATCTCTCCCCTCCTTTCAGTTGTGGCAAGGGTAGGTTTTGACCTATCCACACAATACTCAAAAACAATTTCTAAAAGGGAACCTGCTATTTCCTCATGCACTAACAAGGCTAGTGGCAATGTAAAAAGTTACAATGCAGCTCCACCAATCATGTTGCAGGAAAGTGTAACAGCTTAATTTATATTTTTGAGCTTATTGCTATACTACTGGGAGAAAGAGCTGTCAGTTCCACTTTCATAATTCCTGTTTACAACCATAAACCCCTTTTCATTGTAAAGGTTGTCCACTCTTGCAGCAACATGCTCCTCTGCACATGAATTGTTGCGAAATAAATAAAAGTCTATACTTAGGTGATAGACAATGGCAGCTGAATGTTACAAAGATTAGCCTCAGTATAAGCGTGTGGTTTTTCAGCATGTGTTGAGGCAATTCCAAAACAACCACTTAGATTTCACATCCAAGATGAGATTGACACAGGCTGTTTATGTTATGAATGCCATGTTCTGAATATTAATTAAACTCTTCCGATGCGAAACCTAACCTAGGTCTAAGGGTTTCTAAGGACAACTGTGTTCATTTGGTGCTAAATAGGAAAGTAAAGTTTTACAGATAAGGTTGTCAATTCCCAACAGAATCATGGAACAATTAAGGGAAGTGTTAATTGTGATGGCTATACAAATAGTTTGGGAAGTAGTGTCGACCTCTGTAATAAAAGCACCGTTAGGTCCCATGTGACATGTGGAGCTGACAGAAAAAGCTGCTACTTTGTTTTTTTTGGAGCAAACCAATGAAACCTTTTTTTAGGGGGTCAGCAAGTAGTTGCCTCTTTCACCCTGTTACTAATATAACCTTCTCACTCAGGTTCTAGTTTAAATGCTTTTTTTTTTTAAAGTGAAAGTCATTTTATAGTCTGATATTTCCTGGAAGCCTTCCTGATGAAAATACAGAAACCCCTTAGCACTACAGTCATGGCCAAAAGTTTTGAGAATGACACAAATGTTAATTTTTACAAAG
>WMED01008365.1:0-16980 GCA_019650415.1 Pipa parva | reverse complement strand
AGCGCTGCGTAAATTTGTGGCGCTTTATAAATAAAATTATACATACATACATACATATTTCCTCAGAAAAGGACAGGACTCTCCCAACAGGAAACAAGGAAATTTCCCAGTGAGCTCAGGCCTTAGTGGACAGTCCTGAGAGCTTGGAACTTCACAAAATATTCCTCAGGGTATTGTAAAAAGAAATAGATTTATAGATAAAAAATAAGGTAGGATACAATTAAATCATAGAGACTGAATATTGGAATAGAGTGACAAGAAAAAAACTTTTCATTAGTCGCCCCATGATCTCCTTTTCTGGTTCGCCCCAGCACTTCTGACACTGGCAGACAAAATGTATTCATCTTTTATGTAAGAGAAGTATATAGATAACTAAAACATACTGAGTAGTATAACATATTCATCTGTTATGCTGGAATTGTATAGAGAAATGTAAATGAAATCTTAAACATAAATATGCTACATTTTATATTTAAAGTGAACATGTTCATGGGAAGCTGGGAGTAGTTTTAGCCGAATGCTAAAAGTAGGCACCTGAGGACAGTGGAAATTCAAGCAATCTCCCTCCTCCTTTAGTCCCAGTTCTAGAATAATAGAGAATAGATACTTTATTAATCCCAAAGGGAAATTCAAGTCAGTTAGAGGGGCAAAACTAATGGACAGGTGACATTTTGGTTCCTCCAATCACATCCCTCAAATCATGATCTAACAGGAATCTGATTAGAGGAGGCAAAATTTCAGTTGGCCTTTAGCTCCACCCCTGCTTGCAGTTAGGTATTTGGGCTGTAAAGAAGTAGGGAGATTCCTTGAATTTCTTATCCAATGTTTATTAAAACAATGCAATTATTTCTGACTTTTATTTTTTATTTTACTTGGGTCACAGCCTAGAAATCCCCCCATTTATTATAAAATGTGTTTTTTTTTTCTCCTTGTCAATAACTATTACATATTCAAACCATTAAAGACAAGAAATAAAAATAATCCATATAAATCCAGGACTTGCTGTGTTCAGCTTGCATTGTTTATTAATTGTAATAAAACACCATTGAAAGATGTGACCTAACTCAGTATAAAGTATTCTATCTTGTTTACAGAAAGCAGACATGCTGGCAGGGAACAGAGAGGTGTGGCTATTAAACAAGTTGGAGATGTCTATCTGCAAATTGCAGCACAGTAAAATCTTGTTAGGTATGGCAGGTGGTTACAAATATTCCAGAAATGTTAAATAGAGACAACTGAGAATAGATATTTCTCTACATACGTGGCAGAGTATTGTTCTAGAAAGAAAAAAAAAACACAGACGCACACTCCTTTGTTCAAAATTTTCTGCAGTTCTAACAAGAAGTATCTGAATTTAAACCCTTGAACTTGAAAGAAATGTATCATGTCTTATGAAGGTGCTTGATTGTATGGAATGTAAGAATAGGTCTATTGCTGAACAAAAAGATCAGACCCAACAGAGCCAAGCAATTGCAGTAGGAAATGATTACGTTACATAGCAAAATTGTTGTATATTTTATGAAATTCATTTTACAACATCCAGAGCAATAGTGACAAGTTTAAATGGAGGATCAACTGGGGTCATGAATTATGATGCGATGTAAGAAGTCAAATGTAATAAGCATGTGCTAGTGTATAACTATCAAATACAAATCTCCTGTGGCTGTAGAAGAACATTTCCAGTATTTGTTGGGTAAGTTTTAAATAGGACAGGGTTTGTATGTAAAGTGTAACCACTATTTATCTGTTTGCCTTGCTCTTCCTTTCTCCAGTCATTATAAAATATCTTGCAGGCAAATATCCCCCCATATCATGGTGTTGATTCTTAAAAAGCACACCTCTGTCTTCTTTAATTGCTTTAGTTTTTGTTTTTCTTCCTTTTTTCACCTCTTTTGCCCAAGGTCTCCAGAAATGCTGCAGTATCTGCAAATTAATTTAGGCTGCAAATGAATTTAGTTTTCACTGATTCATTATATATCCCTATTGATTTTTGTGGAGATATATACGTGCGGCTCTCTCAGTCCTTTTGAATCCGGAGTCACAGACATCACATAGGTGACATCTGTGGCTCCGGATTGGCTAGAAATTAGGACTCTCAGTGATGTTAGCGGCTCCTAATTGGCTAGCAACCGGGAAGAGCTGAGAGCTTTCTCTCTACAGCACTTGCCAGCAGACTGTAAAGAGCGGTGCTTGCACTGCTCGTTACAGTCAAAGAGCAAGATGTGGCCATCAAAAGAGCCATAGGTTGCAGACCCCTGTCCTAAACCAATGTCTATTTTCACCTTCTCCGTAATTGTGGTCCTCTGTTGGTTAGTTTACCCTTTCTCCTAAGAATTCCACTGGTAATAGCTGGGAAGACCCACAGGGTGGCATGACTCATGATTCTACTGTGGTATAACTAGGTGTTGCAGAGGTTGCTATGCCATGACCGCTGATACCACTCTGCAGTCCTGCAGCGGCGATGTATTCGTTTGATGATCCTGGGCTGATTCATGCAGATTATGAATACTGATCTAGATCAATCAGGCAAATATTGTCCACCCCTATAGTTCTCCTTTAAGTTTGGAAAACTTTGGGAGGGGTAAGTAGTATGTCACATCGACATCACATGAAAAACCTGCCTGCTATTGGTTAAGCAGTCTGACATTTTGGCCGCATAAATTAAGTTTGTTTATGTTTGGAATGCAGGAGATTACAGAGGTAAAGTTAACTTGGTACCTTTTCATGGAAAACTGGCTGGTACATGTCACACACACATTTCCTGGTGCAGGAGTTTTGAAAAGCTGCTTAATCAATCATCCTGCTTCAGATGAAACAACTACTGGGGAGAAACGCTTCTCACTAAGGCAGGGGTCAGCAACCAATGGCTCTCAAACCAGTTGTGGCTCTTTTGATGGCTGCATTTGGCTCTTTGACTGTTACTTGTGGTGCTCACATGCAAGCACCGCTCGTTACATTCTGCCAGCTGATCACCAGCAAGAATTGTAGAGTCAAAGCTCTCTCAGCGCTTCCAGGTTGCTAGCCAATCTGGAGCCACTGACGTCACCACGCTTCTGGGTTAATAGCCAATCTGGAGCTGCTGACATCAACTATGTGACATTACATATGACGTCAGCGGCTCCGGATTCAAAAGGGCTGAGCAAAGCCGTACATATATGGCTTGCTCAGCCAAAAAGGTTGTCGACCCCTGCACTAAAGTATAGAGGCATATGCATTTGTAGAGATGTAATCTGACTATAGTTCCCCTTTAAAGACTGTAGTATGAGCAGAAATAAAGTTATTTCATCTGTGAAATAAATCACTGAATAAATCTGCTTCTATATATAGCATATTCCATAGCCTACTAATAATTACAACCTAATTAATTATTGGAGGATAAATAGAAATATGTCCATACCTCCCCTGCCCTGTAGCAGGGGGAAACAGCAAGCCAGCATTGTACCCGCTGCTGCTGAAGTCACAGGCACACTGCCTACTAATCTTCATTTTGCTATGCATCATTGACATCATTAGTGACATCACCAATGCACCAGCCACTTCCCCCTGATTTGCAGTGTGCCAATGACATTTATCCCCAAGGCCAGTCATCAGGTACAGGGAAGGAGGAAGAAAAAGGGAGTGGAATTTAGAGACAAGGACCCAGGAGGAGATCTGAAAAACAGGACTGTCCCTCTGATTCCAGGACACTTGGGGGGCTATGTATGTCAGATGTGTGACTTCTTTTATTTGGTTGATTTCCCTGTGTAACCCTATTGGTTTGGCTGGCATGCTAACCAACAATGCAGGGACTTAAGTACCCTGTACTGTGTGCCATGTCTACATATCAGACCCTGTCTGCACATATGTAAGCCACGCTGATCAGCACAGTTTACACATCAGTGCCAGATCAGATGGCTCAGTTGGCATTTCAGTGTGAAATAGAGGACTCTGCCAGCTGTAAGGTAAGTCAGTTTACTTATCTGCAGGGCATTTCAGATACTTCCAGGCTGGCTGGCATTTAGCGAAGCAGCCTGTGCCTTTAGCTTGACTTTAAGGAAACATGAGTGGAATTTTTTAATCTAAACACTGGGGCAGGCCTTACCATGCAGGTAAATAACTGTATTGGCATAACACAGGTCTGACATGCAAAAACAGAGTAAACCAGCTATTCTTTATCAATCTGGGGCACTCCTGCCTCTTCTCACACAGTAAGCACATCCCTGACCTTCTAACTTGGGTTTCTGTCTGGATTAGCCCAACCCCCACTTAGGTGAATATTTTTTTCTTTATTTACTGAAGCTCTTAGACTGCTCATTATGCATTGATTGCTGAAATAAGCACAATTCTAACTTTTTTTTTTAACTTTCTAAATATTCTATTTCCCCTCCCTCCCTGATTCCTCTGCTGGAATTTTTCCCTAATAAGCATGTTGAATGCATTCTTTAAAGAGGAAGCTTCCATTTTCTGTAGTATTGGCAGATTCTTACATGCCAACTTGTAATGTACAGGGGGTGCTGTACAGGGGGGGGGGGGGGGGGGGGGGGGGGGGGGTACAGCAGGGGATTGAAAATAGGAAGAGAGGGACATGTATTTGTTAAATTGAAAATGTTAGAAGAAAAAAATAATAAATGTTTTATCTGTATATTTAAGCTTTACAAGTTGCCCCTGTAGGGACTGTGTAAAGGATAGTTGTCATATATTTTTACATTTGCCTTAGGCCACACACTTTGTTTGACGTGACCCTGCTCTACCCATAATTCAGCTTTTCTATCTATATTGCCATTTTCTACCATGAATTCTTGAATAAGATGTGCTCCTTTATGAAACAGCTTGTAAAATGTTTGAGGGCAAGAGTGGAGCTATTATTACTTGTTATACTGTCCAGTAGTTATTTTCAAAAGTTAAAAAGTTTTCCAATTAGTTACCACTAATTTTTTGCCATTTATAAAATGCTGTATCACAGTGAATGTTATCGCCACAAAAGTGTTTGCTGAAGTAAACCATTATTCCCTGTGTGGTTGGTTCTGTCATTTAGCCACAGTCTGAAAAAGTTTTCCAGTTAAAAAAGGATATTGATATGAAATGAAAGACGAACATGACTGGAAAACACTACAATTTTGCCAGTTTCAGCCGATCAATATCTACCAATAATGATTTATTTCAACAATAAAAACTTTTTGTCAACCCTGTATAAATCAGTGAAATCAATGAGTATAGCGAAATGGAAATTAACATCATAAAATGGTGAAACATCATTACATTACTATCATACAACAATATATTTATTCATTTTACATGTTTTCACGGTTAGAGAAATCATGAAAATATCAGACACCAAACTATAACCATAATTATTGAAGTATCTCCCATAGAAGATTGTGGGAATTGTAGTCAGCAGTGAAGCCAGTCTAAATAGTGCACTATGTTGTGTTATTCACAGATATACGCATACACATTTTATCCTAGACACTTTTGAAAAATAAACTTAACTTCTTGATGTGAATCACAGTTATAAATGATGGACTGCATTCTCTTTTTCCATTACATTGCTTCATTAGTTTACATTTAATGCATTTTTTGACAGACCCTCATGAAAAATGCAAAATGCGCCATAATGATAAAATTTGCCCATGAGTTCTGTGTTTTATCAGAGTGTTATCGGCATATGGAACATGATTCATCACAATGAGAGGGAGGCTTACATTAAAAAGATCCCTGCAGTTTGTTAAAACAAATGTAGCTTATAGTAGGAACAAGTTACATCCATTCAGGGGAAAACTATTTAAAAACTGAGGATAATCACAGCAAGTAAACTCTGCCAGGAGCAGATCAGTCTGCTGATGTATTAGTGTTTTATTTTTTGCTTTATTTGGAGTAATATCCATGGAAACCAGAAATTCACTATAGATAATTGTCTAGATCATTGTTTTAAAGTTGCTCACTGCCAGATGTGCCACTGACACACTGCAGTGTTCCTATGGATCTTTCCAAGGATAAATGCAGAATTTTCACAGGACAGACTAAAATGATTCAATGCAGCCTGCATATCAGATTCAGGGGGTAATTCAGCATAGTCCAAAGTAAGGTGCGGAGTGTTCGCCTCACTTCGGACTGACTGACATGCGCTCGCTGATGTCCTGCACGCGGACATCAGCGAGTGCATTAAAGGGATTTCAGTCTCGGCGAGGCAACTCTTATGCTCTCGCCGAGACTGGAATCCCTTTAAAGCGCTTGCTGATGCCGGCGTGCAGGACATCAGCGAGCGCAGATCAGTCAGTCCGAAGTGAGGCGAACACTCTGCACCTCACTTCGGACTATGCTGAATTACCCCCTCAGTATTATGTTAAAGGACTAGAGCATGGGTGGGCAAACTATGGCTCGCGGGCCAAATCCGGCCCTCCAGAAATCTTGGACTGACCCGCGGGACAATATTAAAATGGGGGCGAGGCCTAGCACCATAGGCATCAGCATGCTATGCATGCCCCCCCAGCCCTCCAAAGGCATTGGGCCATTCATGAGCCCCGATGGCTTAAACATTTGCCCACCCCTGGACTAAAGAATATACAGACATAGAAATATAGTGCATTACATAGCATATACATGGAGACATACTCTAGTCCAGCAGTTCTCAACCTGTGGGTTGTGACCCCTTTGGGGGTTGAACGACTCTCACAGGGTTCACCGAACATGCTGTTTCATTACCTAATTCCAGTAGTGAGCGCAGGTCCCTTTATATAGGAGTGCCTGCATGATGACGTCATGGCCAAACGTCATCATGTGATGCACGTACCTGATGACGTTGTGCCCGAACGTCACCATAACTGATGTCATCAAGCACACACTGGTGTGATTACATCATCGCGGGGCTGCTGATCCAGGTAGATTGAGAACCACTGATCTAGTCACATGCAGAATAACTAACACTGGTCACTTGCTATTTGATAATGCTGTTAAATTGTGTACCTATAGTACCACAATCCTCATTGAACACATCTGGATACTTTTATTGATTTTTTAAAAAATAAATCTGTAATTTACACTTTTTTTCCAAAAGCACTTGGGCAAAATACATAGAATAAACATCAAAAGCTGCATTAAAGGAGAACTAAATTCTTGTTTATACTAGGGATAATTCTTAAAGTGTAAGTAAACCCTATTTATAAAGATTGCCCCATTAAAGTATTGTAAAGTGAAAAAAAGATTAATGAAATCCTCATTCACCTTTTCACTCTACAGCACTTGTTATTCCTCTGTAAAATATTCCTCCTTCCTGTAATTAGGCCACACAACCACCCCTCTCACATTCTCTGTCTTAAAAAATGACACTGTCTGGTCAGAATTCAATGCTGCAGGGCTTGTGCAGTGAAAGGAAAGTATCAGATTACTAAACATGCACTAGCAGAATGAGTCATTGTATGACCTCATTAGGGGTAGGGAGCTTCTGGGCACTAACCAGGAAGAGAAAGTTACAGAGAGAGGCTCTAGGATTAATGCAGCTTGATTAAGAGGTGAGAACTCAAAAAAACAAAATGATTTTTACTTTTAAATGTTTAAGTTTATCTTTATACATTTTAAATATAATACATATGTATAGTTTGGTCAATAACTTTACTAACACTTTAAGAAGGGGAGGGGTGAAATACTGACAGTAGGTTTTATTTTTTACTCCAGCACTGCCTCCTGCTGTGTATAACATACACATTTTATCTGCTCTCCAGTGATGTAGTCCTATTCACTTTCTCTTTCTGTGTAATTGTATCAAACTGAACAAGTGCAGAAGCAAAATTTTGATGTAACTGCACTTGCTCAATTCACCAGAATCATGGAGGAACAGGATTTGAAGAGGGTCTCATAGCTGCGAAGAGAAAAGAAATAGTCATGATAAACACAGTAGGGGGCAGCACTGCAGTCTAAAACCCCAACCAGTACCCCTTAAATATCACCTCTAGTATAAACAGGCATTTAGCTCTCCTTTAATTGGTGCTTAGGACTTTTGCATTGAAACACTTGGGGAATATTTATGAAAATCAAAAAGTTATCTGACCATTTACCAGTGATTTATTTTATTATGCCAATATTGCCATGCTGCAAGTCACTTTTTGATGCATTTTTTTCAACAAATGTTATTTACTAATACCCTATTTTATTAAACATAAAACAAAATGTTAAAGTATTTAGTTATTCTAAAATAAATCTTTTTTTACCTGTACTGTAGCCTAGAAAATTCTATTTACTAAACTGTTTTCTGTGTTATCAGGGAAATAGGAGCGGTGGAGTCAGGGGTGGTCCTGGCCCTATTGACGCCCTGGGCCAACCCCCCCCCTCCACTTGCCCAGCACCCTCCACTCACCTCCAACAACGTTCCAGCGATGCACCTCCTAAGCTGAATGCAACAGCCCTCCTTAGATGTTCGGGTCTTGCCGGCAGCTGCCAAATACAGCCGACAAGACCCGAAGCAGTAAGGAGCGCCATCGCATTCAACTTACCTCATCAGAGGAGGTGCATTGCTGGAATGCTGTTGGAGGTGAGTGGAGGGCGTTGGGCAAGGGGGGGGGGGGTCGCAGGGCAGAGGGGCGCACGGGGGGGAGGAGGTCAAGTTTAGAGATTGGTTGATGTGGTTGACAGCGCCCCTCAGATAGATTGTGCCCATAGGTAGAACTGGCCCTGGGTGGAGTAATGTAGAAAATTCCACTTAAATAGGCATATTGTTGCTAAGTGACATCATCTTTACATCAACATACTATCAATACGCATGTGTTAGTGTAATAAAGGGCAATGTTACCATTCTGTCACTACTATTGCTGCCAAACATCTGCCAAAAGGTGGTGAAAACTGTTTATTGTCGCAGCGATGATGTAAATTGCCACATGCTTTCTGAGCATAGTCTGGCAAACAGAAGCAGTGGCATATTGCAGTGAATTCGACCAATATACGCAAACTGCTGCATATTGATGTCACCTTTACATAGACAAGATAATGGCAAAATGCATGAATTAATACAATATAAGACAATGTCACCATTTTTATGCATTTTGATCAGCAGTATTGTCACCAAATAGTTGTTGACAAGATGCCAGTTGTTTTTTTTTCATATTCATTTCAATAGTAGAAAAATTCTTAGTTTATGCTGGCGCTTTGCGGTCATATTTTCTAAGCCTTTTGAGGGGAATGTCACTAGACTATTAGTAGGAACCCTGCCATAAGCCCCCAATTGGAAAAGTCAAATCAGGGTAATCCTTCTGCACAAACTAGCACTTTGGTGAATGATGAATGTCTGAAACGTTGTCACATCTGCATCCAATAGATGGAAAGAGTTGAGTAAATATTTGGTTGTTTTAAAGTGCATCTGTCACCTCAAAACTAATACTAATTTAGGTTGTACTGATGAAATATATATGTATTAAAAAAAAATGTACCTTTAAACAGTGTTTCTCTCTGTCATCTTCCCTGTCAGCCTTCCATTTCTTTCCCGAGTGTTGGGTGAGGGAGCTAAATAATGATTGACATTATAGCTCCTCCAATCAGATCCCTTAAATCACAATCTAGATCTGATTGGAGGAGCTATAATGTCAATCATTATTTAGCCCCGCCCACCCAACACTCGGAAAAGAAATAGGAGGCTGACAGGGAAGATGACAGAGAGGAACGCTGTATAAAGGAACATTTTTTTAAAAATACATATATATTTACAAAAACGTTTATTTCATTAGTACAACCTAATTTAGTATTAATGTTTTGAGTTTACAGGTGCACTTTAATTTCATGAGCGGAGAGTAAATTAGCCACATTCCAGAGAAGAACAATCTTAAATGGATAGGTAAAGTTGGAAAGTGGTGTAGATTCATGCATCTATGTAATAATAATCATGCATCTATGCAATAATTTGCTCTCTGATAATCTAAGTAGGAAAAAGGTTTCCAGTATCAAATTGAAAGCTGAGTTGACCAATCTTTCATATTTTGAAAATTGGAACTACTAGATGCATTGCATGAAAGTAGCACTCACATTCCAGAAAGCACTGGAGAAAAGTAAGTATTAGCCCCCCACTTAAGAGTCAACCCTAGTGAATACAAGACTTTAGTTTTCCTGTAAGTATTTAGTAGGTATAAATGCATATGGGGTGGTTTTTTTGGTATTGCTGTCCATGTTAGGGAAATGTTGTGACTTGCATTTAATTTTATCGTGATTAGAAAAGAGCAGTTGGGTGAGATTTCATTTTAGGCTGGAATCTAGTGACTTGTAAGGCAGCATGTGTTAGATAATTATACAGGCAAGGGTCAGATAATGTGCAGGAGTCAGGCAACACAAGCTGGGACAGGCATAAGCAAGATCCCAGTTACAATGGCTGTTTTAGCAGAAGAAACAGGTGATACGCTGGGTTAGTACAGACACATACAAAATGTCAGTCTTGCTGAACAGCAATCTGACAGCGCTGTAACTGACATTTCAGGAGCGTATGGGCACAAAATGCCTCACTTTAGTTGTGGCCACTAACTGACAGGCCCCTTTCTGCAAATATTCACACAGACATACTTTTATACAAACTCATTTGCTTACACTCTCACACAAACTCATTTGCATACACTCTCAAAGAAACACATTTGCATGTATGTATATGTATGAATATTTCTATTTATATAGTGCCACTAGGTTATGCAGCGCTGTACAGTCCATCAATACAATTATAATACAGACATGAGAAAGTGCTTAACAAATAAGATACATCACTCTAAGTGCCAGGTCATGACTGAAACAAGAGGATGGTGGTCCCTGCCCCACACAGCTTATAATCTATATAGCAGGAAGATTTATGTAAACAAATAGGAGGGTCACAAGTGCAGTAGCATAAAGTGTCAGTTCATTAGCCTATAGGTGCCAATTAAATAAGAAAATAAATACAAAATAGAATAAATAGTAGCTTAAAGATAAAATATGGACATGAATACCAGTGCTAGTGCTCCAAGAGGTAAGACTTCAATTTAGTTTTGAAGATATTGATGGATTGCTCTTGGCGGAGGTAGAGAGATATAGAATTCCAAAGATAAGGGGCAACAAGTGAGAAGGGTGAGTGTTTCATGAAGATGGTTGCCTTGTGATGAATGGAGTTGACAGCTAGGTGTATATGGGCAAACAAGGGAAGATATGTATGGAGAGGCAACAGAGTGAAGTGCTTTGAATGTCAAAAGTAGGACACTGTAAATAATGTGTGTATGTATATTTTTATTTATAAAGTGCCACTAGGTTACACAGCGCTGTACAATCCAACATACAGTAATAATACAGACAAGGGAAAAGTGCTTAACAAGTAAACAAGTAATGTAAATAAGGATATAAATCAAGAAAATACATCATTGTAAGTGCCAGGCCATGATTGAAACAAGAGAATGGAGGTATAGGTATGAATATATGTATATAGGAGGTATATGTATGAAATAATAAGATTTTTAACTGGGAGCCAAGGAGCAGACAGGAGTTGGGAGGGAGACGGTCGCTTATGGGGAGAGAGAGAGATAATTATGTCTGTTAGATGAAACTGGAGTGGGGAAATATGGAAAGCTGGAAGGCTAGTTAGAAGGGCATTACAATAGTCCAAGCAGGATAAGATGAGAGCATGCATGAGGGTGTTAGCAGTGGCCTGAGAGAGAAATGGACAGATCTTGGCAACATTACGAAGGAAAAATCAACAGTTTCAGCTGTGGTAGCAATGTGCTTAGAGAAGGAAGGAGCAGAGTCAAAAGCCATCCCAAGACAATGAGCAGAAGTAACAGGATTAATGATGGCATCATCAACTGAAATGGAAAAGAAGGGAGTAGGACTAGGTTTAGGTGGGAAAATAAACAGTTCAGTTTTATCAAGATTTAGTTTGAAATGGCACCGGGCCATCCAAGAGGAGATAGCCAGGAGACAGAGATTTCAGTCTTGATTAGTGCAGGAGTGGATAAGTAAATTTGGGTGTCATTTGCATACAGGTGGTATTTAAGACCAAACGAGCTGATGACATCACCCAGGGAAAGTGTGTAACAGGGAGACAGAGCCTTGAGGCACCCCCACACTAAGTGGGATAGCTGAGGAATTGTCATTAGCATGGGAGACAAAGAAGGAGCGATCAGAAAGGTAAGAGGTCAGCCAAGATGCAGCATGATTACGGACACCAAGTGCATTGAGAATCTGAGTATACACCCTCACATAAACAAATTTGTACACAATTGCAAGCTCATAGAAACACATTTTCACACATGAACACACAAACATATTGTGCAGTTTTCCTCAAAAGACAGACCTGCAGTTATCCGATTATTCTGTAATATTAACATACCCTCCTAAATGTTAAGTAGTGTTTCCTACATATAGTATAACCCCAATGCCTTGCAGTTCCCCAGCACATTATTGAATTCTGTGAAGTTTCCATCACACATAACCTCCTGGGCTGTGTAGTTTTGCCAACATATACCCAAACAATGCTACTGTACGGCTTGCTTTACATGATCCCCCTAGTTTTGTGCCATTTCCTCATGCAGCATGCCCTTAAATACTATGCAGTTCCCCCCCAAGTCTCCCAATGTTTTGCAGTTTCTAACACATAAGCCCCTACAAACCTCCCTAATCCCCTCCATCTGAACCAATGGTATATAATTTAAATTGGTTTTCAGCCATTCTTGTTATCCAAATTTATGATTGCAGCACAGGGACAGACACCACTGACCACCTGAGACTTTTACAGTTCTAGGCATCAGAGGTATATGCACTGCTATGGTGTCTGTATAATTTCAACCTTAGACTGAGGCAACGCAAGACCCTCTTTTGTCTGGAACTTTACAAAAACTAGCAGGAAGCAACAAATACACCTCTGGTAACCATAAAGTTTGAGGAGATGCTGGGAACCAATTTACATTAAACCATTGTTACAGCTGGCAGTGGCAGTCTGAGTGCTCAAGCAGTATTGATTTTATTAAAATAAGTTGTCACTCATGCCTATAGGAATACTGGGAAGTGGATCAATGAAGTCATCTACTGGGGACTTTCTATTCAGTTAATGTTACTGTGATGCTGGAGACAGAACCATACTTCATGAATGGTGTATAATGACACCCTACAGTACATGTGCAATTCGACATATTATATTTTATATTTAAGTGGATGTTCACTGTAAAATTTACTTTCAATTAAGTTCTTTCTTGTTCTGCATCTAAAACTGGAGTTTAAAGTGAAGCTAAAGCCTAGATTTAGACTTTACATATGCAGCAATATACTGTAGTGAGAAGCGTTTCTCCCTTGTAATTGTTTCATGTGATACAGGATGATTGAGTAGGCAGCACAGATAAACTCCCACACCAGGAAATGTGTGTGTTATACATACTGGCCAATTACTGCCCTACTTACTACAAACGTACTTAGCACATGTGCACAAGTCAGCTTTCCTTCTGTAATCTCCTGCATTCCTACTTAATTTATGCAGCCAAAAGGTCAACACACTGCTTAACCAATAGCAGTTAGGCAACTTTTTCTTCTCATGTTGCCTGACTTGCAGAACACAAAGAGGAGGGGGAGTGGGGAAGGAAAATGTCAGCTCGCAGGAAAACTAATTAAGGGAAACAAAAAGCAAGTATTATTTCTTCCCTAAATGTTTTTTTTTACAATTTTTTCAGCAAATGGCTTAGTATAAAGGAGTTTTATATGTATGTGTGCAGTTATATCAGTACTATAGTGCCCCTTTAATCATAGAAGACACATTTGTACATATATAAGAATGAATAAATAATAATAATAAACATATACAGTACATGCATATAGGCACAACATAATCCACAGGACATATAAGTTTCAAACAAACCATGGGCTGGACTTCTCAGGGATACCTTCTTCGAGCGGGGCTCTGCCTAGTCCCTACACCTGTCCTCATGAACCCTCACTGTGTATCCCAATTCAGGTAGGGAATACACTTGGCCCCCTAGGCCTCTAACCTCCTGGTGGGGTTTGATGCTACCTAAGTAAACAAGCCTACACTGCCAATCTCACCACCCTAAGGTGAGCTAACAGTAAGATCCAGGATACCTGTAATTGCCACCTACCTGACTGGTGGATGCAGGATGTTGCTCCTGCAACCCTCTCAGCTAAAGACAAAATGGATACTGTCCACACCCCTATCTATAGACACAGGATGGGTTGAACTAAATACAGGTAGTCCTCGGGTTACGACGGTCTCGAGTTACGTCGTTTCGAGGTTACGACGCTTTATACGACGCCTCATTCCGACTTACATATGTGCAACTTCGTGCAGCGGCAGAAGAATAGAGTCAAGTTCTGTACACTGTACCCCAGTTACACGAGGAAAACGAGTCTCCTGCACACTATAACACCCTATGATCCGACTTACATCGAAATTCGGGTTACGACGCCGCGTAAGAACGGATCACCGTCGTAAGTCGAGGACTACCTGTAGCTAGGAAGTAACACTAAGGCCCAGAGCTGGCTCTGGCTCTATTGGCGCCCTAGGCGCCCCCCCCTGTCCGGCGCCGCCCCGCCCCTTCGACCGGCACCCCCCCTCCCCCGGCGCCCACCCCCCCGCGACACAAACCTTCGTGCGGGCAGGCGTAGGCGTAAATGTAGAAAAAAAAAATGCTAGGGGCGCCCCCCTGGGCAGGTTGCCGGCACTGCTAAGGCCTTACTAATTAAACACCTGCACATAGAGATGCAGATATGGATTAAACCACCTGAGGGAGCTCTAACACAAGATAACAATTCTTAATATATAAATTAGAGACCAGCATAAGAATTTAGTAGTTTTGGTGAAACTGGAACTGCCAGTTTTCACTAGGGCTACATAATTTACTCACTTGTAATGTGAAAAGCACTTTCCCCATGTCTGTATTATATTTGTATTCAGGGCTGGCTCCAGGTTTTTATGGGCCCTTGGGCGACAGAGCCTCAGTGGGCCCCCTTGTGGAGCAAATCATGTGGCGACAGTAAAACAGCAGGTACCACAAAGATCCAAATATTTTATTTAGAAAAAAATATGTAAACTTAGAAAAACACTAGTGCAAAATAGAGAAAGTGCAAGATATCAGGGAAACCTTTGAAAAATTTGCTTCTCTGTAAGTTGCAAACTTCTAAACAATTTTAACTCTTTAACTGCCAGTCGATTTTTTTTCCGTATTGTCAAGCTGTTTTTAAGCATTTTGCGCTGTATGTGTTTTACCAAAGATTTTGTAGGGAAAGCAATATAATTTCCAGGAAAATTATATATTGTTTTTTTCAGCACACTTTGGGCTTTAACATGCAATGTCTCATTTGTCATTATTTTGTTTGCTTCCTTATTATTTTAGGTGAAATATGTAAAAAAAAAATTAAAAAATTAATATTTTCTCTTAAATCTGTCACTATTTTTAACACAAAAAGTTTGTTTTCTTGGTAAAACTATACTGTTTTTAAAAGCCCCATTTCTTCTGATTACAACGATACCACACATGTATCGAAAGACACCCTTTCTTGCCCAGGAGACACTCCTAATTGAAATGCGTGCATTACAATATTTTAGCAAAAAAATCAACCAATTATGCATACCTTGCAGTTTTTCATGAAAAATAACATTTCACCTTGTGAAAGCCCCCCCCCCAAAGTATATAGTTACTAAAAGTACACATATTCAGCTATCTAGGCATACCAAGCTTGTGCTCGTGGATGCAGATTTGTGACCGCAAGCTCCCATGAAACTTACTGTTTTATTTCAACTTACTAAAAAAATGATAAAAATGCAGCTTCAACACAGTATTTATTTTAAATACCTGAAAGAAAACCCCATAAACCATGCTAAATCTGAAAGAGCAAGTTCTCCTGAGCGCAACAATATGCAAAATAAGTAGGTGCGTGCAAACATACGGTTACCAAACACTCTAAAGCGAAGCAAGTGCGCAAAGGTAATTTCAGGTGAAAACAGTTTTTCAGGAGAAACTACCATTTACCTCATGAATACCCCCACAAAGTATATATCCCCTAAAAGTACACACTTTCAGCTATCTAGGCATACCAGGGTTGTTCAGATGGACGCAGATTTGTGGACGCAAGGCTCCATGAAACTCACCAATTTCAGTGTGGAGCAATAAACAGCTGTGCGGAGATATTGCCATCTGTGTGGGGCAATCAGCAGCTGTGGTGGGCACTGGGTGGCTGTGTGGTGTAATTACTGACTCTGCGGGGTAATGTCAGATAACTAACCTCACTTCTGGCTCCTTCGGTGCGGCGTCTGTGCCGCTGCTCTTCCCTGCCTCCTCCACACGAATGTGCGTGCATGTCTCTGGCGCGCACTTATGACGCGGTCGCGTCGCTGTCACGTGCCGGCAGTGTTTGCATATAAGGATGCTCTCCCTTAGTTACAACGCTCGGTGATAGAACTCTGTCAGTCTAGAGTTCTAGTGGCTTTACCCCTTGTAATAAAGTTGCCTTGTCCCTGTCAGCCTGCCTTGTCCTTGTCAGCCTGCCTTGTTCCTGTCAGCCTGCCTTGTCCCTGTCTGCCTGTCAGCCTGACTAGTGTCTGCCTTGTTCCTGCCTTGTCCTTGCCTGTCTGTCTGCCTGCCCTGTCAACCTGCATTACAGCTTCTGGATTTCCCATTCAGTCTGCCTCAAACTCGACCATAGTTTGTCCTGTTGCCTTTCATCAGTGGTCAGCTAGTTCTTGAGACCGCGACCTGGGAGTCCTTGGCTGCAAAGCCCATACCTCCTTGCGGGGGTCAAAGGTGAAGACCAGAGGGCTCCTTAGACTCTGCACCCAGGGATTAGCTAGTGCCAAGACCACTGTGGTACATTGCTGCTCATCTCCTTCTCCCTCCTCTAATTAGACGGATCCTCACAGGTAATCTGGGAACCTGCAGAGCAATTGGTTGCTGTGCACAGCAATCTGGGAACTGGCAGAGGAATTGGTAGCTCTGCGGGGAAAGCTGAGAACCTACAAAGGAATTGGTAGCTCTGCGGGGCAATCTGGAAACCTGCGGAAGAACTGGTGGCTCT
>WMED01008364.1:0-16980 GCA_019650415.1 Pipa parva | reverse complement strand
TATTTAACAGTGCCAAACAGACAGAAAATAACTGTTGGTGCCTAAACTGTTCCTTTAAAGTATAGAAAAAAGCACATTTATTTATTTGTGCCAATTACTACATTTTATTAATACGATTTATTTTCAATTTTTTAATAAAAGTTAAAATTCTTACCTGTAAAGAAGTGCTAAATAGCACTTCCGTGTTGCATACCCCATCTTTATACACCGATGGTGACTCTATGCCATCCGAATCGGGCGACCCCTCTTAGAAGCACATTCCTCTCCAGCCATGCTCCTAGTGAAGCCCCGCATTTCCTAGAAGTCCAGGGAAGACACATTGATCACATGCACGTTCTCCAACAATCTTCAGCAACAATCTATCTTTTTTGTTTTTGTAAATAGCAGTCAGCTCTGGTCGGCATTCCAGCAGATATAGACCCATTAACAGTCACAAATACCAAAAAAGATGCTTATAACTTATTTAAAACAGACTAATCTCAGTGTGCATGTTAGTTTTAGGTTATGTACAGGGATGAGGAACATTTTTCTGACCCATTCATGGCCTACTAGTCAACCTATTTCCGTAACACACATAGCAGTGGATAAGGGTATGTTTAAGAAGCATTTGCTGGTGATGGTATGGTCTTTTTTAAGTGTGGCCCTGATCTCCTGATTACCTATAAACAAACATTAGTAATGTCAAGTAGTTTGGACCAATATCAGGGCTTGATATCTACCCTTCCTCACTTGGTTTTTGTGATGTCACTGTAATTCTATAGTAGAAAGGCCAGTAGCTAACAACTTTGGTTCTATATTTAAAATATATTAGTTATTTTGCTTCTGGTTTGTGTAGTTGACACGTGCATATTTGGTTAAGTGGTTAAATTCACAATTGAATAAAAGCAAGCTGTCAATTCTTATTTTACCAATTATGGGTTGATTAGAGTGTCCACAGGTAAGTTCTCTACTAGTGGTTTCCTCCTGGTTGTCAGATAAAAAAAGAAAAGAAAATGAAAATTGAAAGAAAAAAATTGAAAGAGTTGGTTTTTGGAAGACATTTAAAGAAAAGATGATAACAATTTTAATTACACAATGGCTGCAAGCCAAACCATAATGGTTACAAACGGATGGAGGAATGATTAGCAACTAGTAGAGAACTTAAATAAATAGTGGAAGAATAAAAATGAATGGCTGGATCTGGAGCAAGACACCAGTCTACCTGATTAGCAGTAATGCTATAAACCAGAAAGGTTATGGATGCATAGATAAGATAATGTAGTATTGGTTAAACATATGTTGTAATGTTCAAGTAATTAAATGACCTCCACTAGGTGTATCTGTATTTTGAACTAATTTCATTTATTCTCTAGTTTATTGCAGCCGAAACTTCTATTTGATCTTGATTGCTGAAACAGCTCTCAGTACTTATCACTTTGCACGTTTACATACATCAATACCATTTATTAGAACTGTCCCATATGCATTGATTAATATTATTTACTTAGTCTGCACTTACAAAATTCATGTGTCCTTACATTGTGTGATATTTTTCTTTAAAATACTTTTGAATTGTAGCGCTGTTGGCCCCAAGTCGTGAACATGTGTTACCTAAATCTCCATTGAAAGCCAGGGCATTGATACAGAACATGTGTTTTTTTTTTTTTAACCAGATCAATAATGTCTGGTCAGCACCAGATTAAAACAAACAAACTACAAAAATCAGGGCTGCAACTCAACTGTGGCTGACCATATGACATTTTAAATTCAAAGGAATACCCAGATAGGGCAAACTCTGTTGCTATTGTGACTCCACCCTTATTTGGCAGGAATAATTAATATGTTAATCCAAATATTCTATCCTTGTTGATCTGGTCCTTCGAGCTTTGTAGACATGGATAGATCTAGCCATTTGAGTCAGTCAGTAGCTGTGCTAGTGAATCAGTGATAAATTCTCTAACAGACAAGCTGGTGAAACTTGAATTTTAGAGATCTAATTGAGTTGCCCCCTCTGAGCTGGCATAACTGAGAGTTTGACCACTTGCCAATCTTGTCTATATAATCCATCCGTAAGTTTGAGACTGTGTATTTATTAAACTCTGCAAAGTGGCAATTTTGTATTCAATTCAAATGCATACAACAAAGAGTGGAAAGTGTCAAAAAGACACCAATTTGGACCTTTACGCAACCATTTTACAATTTGATGAATGAGTCCCATAGTTCCAAGAATAGCTCTTTATATATAAGCTGAATCATTAACCTGGGTAAATACAGTGGTACCTCGGTTTTCAAACGACTTGGATTTCAAACAAATTGGTTTTCAACCACGAAATTCGAGAAAATTTTGTCTTGGAATCTGAACAACTATTTGGAACTCAAACACCCGAGATGAGCAGAATGGCATTCGCAGCATCAATACAAGTCAATCTGCGATTGGATTTCTTATGGGATAAATTGTTTTGGTTCTCAACCAAATTTGGTTCTCAACCGCACTTCCAGAACGAATTGTGGTTGAGAACCAAGGTATCACTGTACTTAAATACCTGAACCAGTAAGCCTGGAGTCACTCTGGACACTTTCTTTGTGCTTTTTTGATGCTATAGACTAAATAAACATGGAATCACTCTGGTAGCACACAGAGTAACCATCACACTATTAGTCTAATTAGGGTACTGTCTGGATCCCTAAATGGACTGAAGAGGATCACTGAAACTGGCCATGTGATAATCAGGTTAGCTAGTTTATTAAATTCTGACTGGTTAAATATTGTCACAGGCCCTGTCAATAGTTTCAATAGATTAAACTCCAATCACCCAAAACTGACAATTAGGAAGAGTGTGAGGTTCCTGGTTGGTCTGTAAGACACATTGTCTATGTTGAGTTAGCAAACTCCGCAGGCCAGATTGTTAGACCTTTGGAGGAAATGAACAGATTTATCAATCACTGGTCTTGTGGGTTGAACTTTGGGGCTCATTTACACTAGCAGCAGGAATATGTTTGCCACTTTTTCCAGCAAAAAGCCCGCTTTCAATTTTTCTTTTAACTTTATTGCTAATGGTACTTGCAAAATTAAAACGTTTCAGTAGTCACAACAAAAATTGCAAGAGAGATCCGGAAGCTATAATCACGATGCAAAAATTGCATTTCTATGCAACAAGTAATAAGTGTTGCTGTTATGAATACCAGCGTAACCTGCCCCATAATATTATTTTTTAGACTTACTATATAACTTCATTTTGAAGTGCCTCCTCAATTGCAGAAAAATTGAGAGTGTAAACAAGTCAGGTGGTATGTAATACAATGAGACCTACAGTCCTGTTCACATTATTAACTGCAACGGTTGGGTGGATTGAATCAAAACATGTAAAAACATTCATGTTAGTGGACATATCAGCAGGACCCATTTTTATTTATCTCTATGGAACTTGAATGGCAAAACCTTAATCAAAACAAAATATCACTTAAGCGCCTCCACTGTTTTCAGTACCTCAGCAATTTTTACACATGTGGTAAATCATTACTTTTTTTGTTATAGTTTATCACATGTGTGAAAAGTGGCAAGATGCCCTCCAGTGGTTGCCACTAAAATAAAATGGAAAGCAGTTTATAGGATTATTGACAGCAGTGAAACATTGCCCTAAGATAGGAGTCTGCACACTTTGTTGAGGAGGGAGCCATTTCACTCCCTCCTCCACCAGTGAAAATTTTTTTCTGAGCTGCAAAGGGGGAGGATTGCACTCTCCTGATCACGTGACCTGCTGACGGCCAATCAGAAAAGGCGTCGGAGGTCATGGGCGGGGCTAGGGAGATGCGCTCCGAGCCACAGCAAGATGGTTGAAGAGCTGCACTTTGCCGACCCCTACCCTAAGAATTAGAACTAAATACTCAACTTATGCATATTCCACTTTGTCTTGATCATTCCTGTAGTTACCTAGACAGAAGACTAATGTGTTTTCCTATCTTTTGTTTATGAAATAAAACAGACTGTAACTCTCTGCAGAAACACTATAAGCAAGGTTTGTGTGGGGTATCCTGGAATATGTCAAAGCTGCAGAAAACTAGGATATTATTATAAATCTATCAGGTCTTATAATCTTATGCTATGTTGACCCAAGACTATCAGATCTCTCATGGGGCATTGTTTTCTTATCTGATCTTGATGTGTCCTTGAATCTTAAAATAGCATACTCAGTGCTGCTAAACAAATCTAATTGATTATTTTTTCTCTCTATCACGTCTTGCTGATAACGGATTGTGTTGTGTATGTAAACTTCACTATTTGATTTGTCCTTTTACAAACAAAGGTGGATATATGTGTTCTGTGCTTTAAACTAACATTACATAATACCCAATCTTGGAAGCAGGCTGATCAAGTGATGACTGCATGTTGAACAAGGGGAGATTAAATTTCAAGTCAAACTTGTCCTAGAGTTCTTTTGTGCTATAAGCCTATGGCACCTTTCTCCTCCTGCCTTACCCTCATATGCATTTTAAGCATCTTTGGTACAAATACAAAGTTTTTATTGACTTAAGACTGAGCAGATAAAGCTCTGCTTGATTTTAAAATTAAGACAAACCTTGTACATAGATAAATCTTAGAGGTAGATAATCAATCCTTTATCAGGAAGAGTAAACAAAATGGTCAATTCACTTAGCAGTTAAGGTATGCAGCTATACCAAGATACAAACTAGACTAAACAGGCTTTTACTTGTTTTTTTAACTTCTGCATGAAAGTCATCAAAATTAGGCCAATAAGCCTTATAGGACAAACTATAAAAAAGTAGTGCAGTGCGGTGGCTCGGTGGTTAGCACTGCTGCCTTGCAGTTCTGGGTTATGGGCTCAATTCCACCCTGGCTTTTGTCTGCATGGAGTTTGTATGTTCTCTCTACACTTGCGTGGGTTTCCTCTGGGCACTCCGGTTTCTTCCCACAATCCAAAAAAATACATCTGTGTCTTTCTATGTGTGTGACTGAATAGCAAAACTAGATTGTAAGCTCCATGGGGCAGGGACTGAAGTGAATGATGAATTTCTGTAAAGCGCTGTGTAATATATCAGTGCAATATAAATGAATGAATACATACATACAAAAGAAGAAGGCCATTATGATGTCACTAAGAAAATGCACTGCAGTTAGTCTAGACAATTGACAAATTGCCTGAATGGCTACACCCATATTCCAGGTTAATCTTAATCACCATTTTCGCAGTGATATCTTGGGAGCTCATCTACTATGCAACCCTCTCCCTTTTCCCACAATCACATAGTTAGCATCAGAGCAAGCTGCGTTGTCTAAGGTTACATCTGGTGAGTTTTTTATCCAAGGGGATATTTTTTTTAAGACATGCTAATAACAAAGTGACTGCTCCATGACTTTGCTTGCAATAGTATGGCTTAGCATGGCAGTTGTGTGTCTTCTTTTATTAGTAAGGCACCATCTGTGAACACGGCAGTGTCAGTGTAACTATAAGCAAATGGGCCCACTCCCCCAATTATAGGGGCACAGCCATTTTTTAGTGGTAACATTTTTGTTGGCAGAACTGGAGGTGCTTCAGGCACTGTGGAGAATTGCCTATGTATTTGCACATGAGATTATTTGTTTGCTTATTATTAGATGTTAGATACAATGGTTTGTACTCAGTGGGGACCCTCTGTTCCCTGGGCCCGGTGCAAATGTTTCTATACTCCTTCCAATCCTGTGTAAGGGATTCCAGATTTATATTGCAGGCTCTACTGGGGCAGAGAATGCTGAAAATGGTTAAATGCTGTATAATGTGCTGGAACTATAGAAATGAAGTCTAATAAGAATAAAATGACCTACCTTAAAGAAGGTAGGTATATTAGGGAAGACATTATTTAAATTCCTCTGCAGGATTTACTATTAATACTAAAATACATTCTAAGAGCTACAGATTTTAACTGATTCGACTGTTACATTTTGCTGCTTGTCAGTGCCGGCCCTGACCAATGTGGTGCCCTAGGCAAGGAGAAGGGGCGAGGCGGGAGAGGGGGCGCGGGTGATAGGTGTCGTGTGTTGTTAAAACATGCATGCGAGCGCCCCCTTGGACAGACGGCGCCCCTAGCATTTGCCTATATCGCTTAATGGAAGGGCCGGTCCTGCTGCTTGTAATTCATTCTTCTTTCAAACTATCATCTTTGGTGACCTTAAATCAGAAAAACCACCCCCAAATGCACTTCACACTACCTAATTAATATTTCTAGGCTGGTATTTTTATATCTGTGAGGTAAAACTTAACACATGCAGTGCCAGTTGAAAATGTGAAATATGTTCCACCAAATAGATGTTAATTGTGCCACACTGAATAGCACAGTCCTTCCCTTATTGCCAGAGGGCTCACCAGATGGAAATGTTCAGCAGAAATCAGCCGATTCCATTCACCATGCATGCCTGATCCACTCTTAGTCCTTAGATCCTCATAAAATTACAAAAACAGGGAACGGTGCATTTAATCAAAATATATAAAAGAATTAGAGGTACATAAACATGTGTTCACATAACAAATCACCAATAGTAAGAAATGATGTCTCTCAATGCATTTTGCCAGTACAAGTCTCCACCTTCCTCAGGTGATGTTATAATCATACGAAGCCATAGTGTGATTTAAAGCTAACGCTGGGTTGTGTGACTGGGAACAAAATCCAGAGCATCTGATGTAACTTCCTCAATGTCACTACCAGTAAATGAAACTCAAGGTTGTTAAGCGTTCCACCTTATGCATTCCACCTACTTAGTGTTCCACTCATCCAGGGTGGAAATTAAGCCTATCTTATACATTCCACTACTGACAAATAGGAACGCTGGATGAAATACATGTATTGAGACATGCAACTGCGGTGAATGACACAAATAGAACTATTGGCAATGCTACACGATGTATTTTTCACTAAGTTATTTTTTTTTAGCAAAAGCAAAAAAACTGTTGGCACTTTCAAAGTGCTCCCCCCAGTCCACTTGCCTAAGCAACCACCAGTAATCGCTTCCAGTTGTCATTAGCCATTTTACTGTGGAGATTTTTTAGCATAGTAAAGAACCCAGTGGCAAAACAGAAGGAAGTCGCATGAGGTGGTTCAGATAAGGGAATGGGGGGCTCTTCCCAAGCTGTTTGCTAGCGGTTTTTATCATTTACTGTGCAGTAAAATACATAGTTGATCTTTGCCATAATGAAAATACTGTATATTGATTCCTTATGATCATGATTATGATAATAATAAAGACTGATGGGCAGAGGCTGGCTCTTAGTTCATACACATGAAGATGCATGCCTTATAAATTCCCAGGATATGATAGGCAGGATTTAACCCTCTCCATTGCATTCCATACCCAAAAGCCTGGTATAAGTAAGCCCAAGGTTACATTTGCAACTCAGCTGGGCCTACTTGCTAAGTTAACAGGATGCTTATTCATGCAGGCAAATGGCTTTCTCAGGGCTCCTACTGTTTGACTAACTATGCTGCACTACACAATAAACAGCTTCCAATGCTATTCACTTGTTTGCACTGGGAATCCCCTGCTTAGCGGATAAGGAGTGGAGAATTTGTGATTATTAGGGCATAGCAACCCAAAGTCATGAGAATTCATTTCAACAGTCGAATTCTCATTTTGATGAATAAGTCCCTAAACGTTGACAGATCTAATGAGGTACCTGACACAGCTTCGTCTTTAAAGAAGAACTAAAGATAAAAAATATGAAAGACAAATTAAATGCATACCTCATAGTAAGCTGAATCGTCGCAGTCGCAGCTTGAACTGCGCTGTATTTTCACTGCACCGCGGCCGACTTCGCACCGCACTTCCTGCACAAGATTCAGCCCAAAACTCCACCGTAACACTTCATACGTCATCATGTTCATTGTGTTTTTGTCTTTTTTGCAGGTGAAGGGAGCATTCTCATTGGCCCCGAAATGAACGTGATGACGTTTGAAGCCTTTTGGACTGCAGATTTGACAAGTGGGCGGAGCTTCGTGCTGTATCTTGTGTGGGAAGCGCAGTGAGAAGTCTGCCTCAGTGCAGTGAAAATACAGCACAGTTCAAGCTGAGACTGCAACGATTCAACTTACTATGAGGTGTGTATTTAATTAGTCTTTTTTATTTTTTTTAGTTCTTCTTTAATGCCCAAATACGCACACATACATACATATTAAATACTACTTATAAAGTAACATGAATAGTGACTAGATTTTATGTGATTTATAAATAATTTGCACCCAATTCTGAAGCCTAGAAGAATTTTGATTTTTTTCTGTTTTAAATACGTTTATCTTTTTTTTTATAATGTAGAAATCAGAAGAAAAATAATTTGGAACATATTTTATTATTTCTCCTCTAAACTGCAAATGTAATAATTTGTCTAGAGAAAATGGATTTCTTTCATTTCATCTGCCATTCAGGACTGTTCCTCTTTAAAACAAAGCACTAAATTCATTCTGTAGATCTTTCTATCAATGAGCACTTAGGCTGCCGCCAGACATATGATACTCAACTACAGAGGTGATGAGAGGCTTTCCACTAATCGCCTTATCACACACCTATTCATGCTTTGTGATGTCACCGTATTCTTGGTACTGCAACTAAGAGTCTGATGTCCTAATTCAACTCATTATGAAAAGCCTACATCAGCCCACGTAAATACACCATTCATTTGGGCACCAGAATACAAATATTTGGGGCTGACCACCCCTCCCCTACATGACAACAGCAACAGGGGTATGGTCAGCAGGGCCAAGGCTGACATGGGGCAGTTTCAAAGTTCACTCTTATCCTATTACATGAGATGATTGGACAGTTAATATGTGGTATGATCCATAACACACCCATAGTTCTTTTCACCACTCCTATTTTAAGAATTCATTATACTTTCTTTGTGGGGGATCAATCAGTTGACATGTAGCCCTGGGGGAATTTTCACATCCTTCCCTCCAGGTTGTAATTGTATTTTTAAAAAGGGAGGTTATTACAGATAAGTTGTAAAGGTATATATATATATATATATATATTTATATATGTTAAGTTTACTGTAATGTGGAGTGTGTTATTTTCACAGCTTTATTGAGGTTGTTGCAATGAGAGAACTTCATTATATTGGTGAGTTATGATCAGTTCAGGGTGCAGCCTTTAGCTCATGGTTGGTTTCTTGGATTTGTCTAACACTCCTGGGAATTTCAGTGTTTCATTTATGTTTGTTGGATGGGCAACTGCAGGCATAATGTGTTGTAAAGGTTGATATTTAATAAAGCTGTGCCATATATGTATGTGCCTGTCTTTATTTCATTACATTACTGGGGGAGGGCATAGCAGGTTCCTGGGTTGGTCTGGCAATTGTCAGCCATTGGATAAAAGCATCGTGGTGCATGGCATGAGTTGCAACAGCTGACGAATTGGTTTCCCATCCACAATAAATGGAATAATTCCAATTTTATACAGCTGACTGACTATAGCTTGTTTTTTTATGCTCTACATTAAAGAGGGTTATTCATTAAAGTCCGAATTGTTGCATATTGGGGTGAATTCACCAGATAAAGACAGTCGCAATAGGCTGTTACTGTCGCAGTCATGTCTTTGTAATGAGAATATTGTTTATTATGGGAAAATTGTTGTAATCTTAACATTAAAAAATTGTCAGAACTTTCCAATGGGGAAATTGTCGCGCATTTGCTATGGGAATCCGCTGTTTGAGAATTCGACAGTCGAATTTGCACCTTAGTAAATAACACCCTAAGACTAAGCTGGGGGTCTGCACAGTGTGCTCCTTTTAAAGAAACAAGAGTTAGAGTAAAGAATTACAATTAGTCTAAAAACTCCTTGCAACTTTATTTTAAACTGAAATGGAAAAAGAAGCCTGGATGATATTTATTACATTCTGAACTAAAGTACAACTCTGATTAATGGCTAACCATTTCCTTACCAAACACACGCTACGCTTCTTATAAATATGTTGGGCACGTAGATTGTACATTTTCAAATTAGTTTTAACAGATATACAGTGAATAATAAAGAAAAAGACTTCATTATTCTGCAAGACTCATCTATCACTGTGATTATATCATTACAACACACGGGCAAAAATATTAACATGTAACAGGGCAGATTGCAAAATTCTATAGCGCTTTGTGAATGATGACTACATATTTTGGATCACCCCGGTTCTGACTTTAGTTGAAGCCAAGTCTAAAGAACAAAATGAGTGTGGTCTGGTCAGTTTGGGGGGTTTGATCACTGTTCTTTGCAATGCAGACATCTTTAAAATATCCACAAAGTTTATTTTTAGCTTTGGGAGAAGCAGCAAAAAATGAAAATGCCTTTTGCATACGAGTCCTAAGCCACAATCACTGACCCTAAGCCTTATGTTGTTAATGAATGTTCCTGCCCCAGTTGCAGATGAGGCTTTTCATTCTGTAAAACAAGCTATAATCTTCTCCTTGCCCTACTAATGACCTGCCTCTCCTAATGTGTCTGCTAAATCATTATATTATATAATCCTGAGTAAGACGTGCATCAGCATGCTAGTATTTTATAGGGCTTCATACCAAAGTGTGCTTGTGTACATTCAGAGAGAAAGAACCAGCAAATAGTGCATGTCAGCACAAAAAATGGTTTGAATTAGAATTCCTCTCTTTGTTGGCATGAGTAGGCATAGCAGTTCCTTGCTTGCCCAATAATCAAACTTATGCTGCTGTGCTTAACGTACCTATCAAATACTCAGGCTTTTAAAAGTGCTGATGTAGTTTACTGCATCATGTTTATTATATATTCCACTGTCAAATTATATTTAATATATTGAATAAATTGAAATTAAGTTATAGAGTATTTTTATTAGGATTTTTTAATTAACAGTACATTATTTCCTATACTTTTTTACCATAGTACATTGTAATATTTCTGCCCCTATTTACCAATAGTCCAGTGATATAGGCCTCAGAGCAAAGTCACCAACAGGCTGCCCACCCTCATTTTGAAGGAAACTAACTGTTTTCCTCAGATGAGGGAATATCTGTGTTGACCCTTCCCTACTATGGGCCCAATAGCAATATGTATATATATTGTGCTATATATGCACCTTTTAGTTCACCCTTCGCTCTCAACATTTAATTTATTCATCAAACTAACAATTAGCCATGAATTCTCTAATCCTTATTCACTAAGTGGCAGATTCCCATAGCGAAGAGGCGAACATTTTCAGGCAGGGATTATTGCGTAGTGCAGCATAGTCCCTCAAAAATTATTTTATGGTATAAGTCAAGGGCCGGCAAAATGGCTCCTCTCCCTTCTCCAGCGGTGACAAACTTCTTTGAGCCGCAAAAGGGGGTGGAGCATACTCTCCCAATCACATGACCTGCCAAGGTCCAATGAGAAGAAGCGCTGGAGGTCATGGGAGGAGCTAGGCAGATTTGCTCCAAGCCACAATAAGGTGGCTAAAGAGCCAACTTTTGCTGACCCCTGGTATAAGTGATGACAGCAAGAAAATGCACTAACAACAGAAAAAGCAAATTGTCATTTTGATCGGCATGTCAGGTTTTCCTGTGTGGTAAATGTCATCTTGAAGGTTGACTTTTTGTTTATTGTTTTTTGTTGTTATTTTTTCTGCTGTTTGCAGACCTCATTTTATAAATTGGGCCTTCTGGGACACATCATGAATATTATCTAAAGTTCTGCAGAAATCATTACTAGACCACAGAGACAGAAAGGGGTTTGTTTGCTTAAGGGCAGGGTCAGACTAGTGTATACAGTAGGTGCACTTATGTGCGTGTCGTTTTAAAAAAAAAAAATGTAAAAATAATATGCCAGCGCATTTACACTGGTGTATTTTTGAGACATGTTTTATATATATAAGCAATAGCACTTACGTGTTGCTTTTCTTCCCTGTGTGACTGCTATTAACCCGGTCATATTGTTCGCGTCCATACATTGAAAAAAAAACGCTGCATGTAATTCTCTATGAAACGCAAGTGTGATGTACAGTATATGTATCAGTCATTACTTTCAATGGTTTTTTAGCAACATGTATTTTTGGCATTTTTTCTAGATGATGTTATAAAAATGACGCGCACCTATACACCAGTGTGACCCTAGCCTAACAGATAAAATATCTCTGAATTCAAATTAGTATTTTGTATTGTTTTTAGCTCCTTTATAGTTTCAGAGATAACATTTGTACAAGCACAATGCAGGAATAACTGCCATAACAAACCAAATTAGATTTGGTTTTCTTTTTCTGGTTAAAGGCCTTTTAAAACTGCCCTTGTGAGTATAGCTTTTAAGTATTAGAAACATAAATATACTAGCTCAGGGGTCGGCAAAGAGCAGCTCTTTAGATACCTTGTTGTGGCTCGGAGCGCAACTCAGAAGCCCTGCCCATGACCACTGAAGGCTCTTCTGATTGGCTGTTAGCAGGTCATGTGGTCGGGAGAGTGCGCTCCTCCCTTCACCAGCGGCTCACAAAATAGTTGTTGCCGCTGGAGGAGGGAGCGGAATGGCTCCCTTCTCAAGGAAGTTTGCCGACCCCTGTATTAGCTAAATAATATTATAGCAATAAATGCATATACTCTATGTTGGCCTCCATTCCAGCAGTATAACCTTAGTGAATTTGTACCTCCAGGGAGGCTGACCACACCCCCAGCGCTGTCCCTACAAGCCATACCAGTAGCTGTGCCCCCTCTAGATCCCAGTAAGTGTATATTCTTCAAGGTCTATAAAAGTGCAGGAGGTGGTGCCACGGAAGAATGGGGCTCAGTGCAGATCTTACAATAGGTCCTGTAGCCATAGACAATGACAAAATGCAGTCATAGCATGGAGTTTACTATTGGACATTTAGCATCATGGATTTATAGATGTTTCCTTTAGATAGCTAAAAAATAATTACAAATAATTAAGAATTTTTTTTTCTCACAAAGGCAAGCTAAGCTACTTCTTTTACCTACCTGTGGTTTGTGCCACAGGAATAAAGGGCACTGACTGCACTTGGAGCTGTTTAATTGATGCCTTTCTTTTCCTAGATACATCAAGATCTAAAATTCCCTAAAGTGCTAATTATTCTTGAAATAGTTTCAACACAATGATTACTGTAATAATAAATTGGGAGCAGTTTGTCTGTTGGCAGTGTTGCCAGTCCTCAGTTTGACAACTTTGAAAAATATATCTCAAAATTGCAAAAAGAATCAAAATTAAAATCAGTTGTTATAAGACTGTGGGAGTCATTCACTAAGGTTCGAATTCGACTGTCAAATTCTCAAACAGCGGATTCCCATAGAAAACCCACGACCGCTACAATTTCCCCTTTGTAAAGTCGTGAATGCGACAATTTTAAAAGTGGCGACTGCGACAATTTTCTATAGTAAAGTCATGACTGTGACAATATTCTCATTATAAAGATGTGACTGTGATAGTATCTGTGTATTGCGACTGTCTTTAGCTGGCTAATTCACATCTATATGCAACAATTCAGACTTTAGTGAATAACATCCTATATTTTTGGTTGGGGAACCTCTTATTTCTAATCAGCGGCATACTTACCATTAGTCACTTGCAGGCATTAAAATGGCTGGAAATTTCATCTTCTCTCTGGGCATTTTTCTTCTGTTTCCTCATTCCAACTACAAGTGCAACTAGTAAAAGAATTGTAAAGATGAGGTAGGTAGGAGAGCATCTCTGCAGATACTGGATTCCAAAACTGTTGCTTACTAAAAAGCGAAACGCTTATTTGATGGTGAGCTTCTGTTTTTAACATTGCAACAAGTCAATGACTGTTCACTGCTTTACAACCTATCTTGAAAGGTTAAAATACACTGAAAATATAATATGATTCAGCATTCAAAAGCCATAACTACTGTATATACAATCTACAAAACATCTAGGATTCTGTACAGGATACAGTCACCAAATACAATGTTCCAGTCTTACCATATGTCATCATAAGTAAGTTTAATGCTCTTCGACTATAATTATGCATCAGTTTGGCAAAGCAGCTGTTTTATTTTTATCATTTAAATCATTTAAATACTATACACCCCCTCCATTATCATAAAGAATATGATAAACCCATCCTTAGGAAAAAGACAAGAAACACCATTCCCTCAAATTGTCAAAATATTCCTACAAAATTTCCATTAGCTTTTAATTGCAGTTTGTCGATGCTGAGTCAGGTAAATTGAGCTTTGTTCCAGTATAAGACCCAGTAGACCTGGATTTCCTTTAAAAATTAGAGACATCCCTACAACTGAAGGAAATTGCTACATGCCAGGGGCTATGTTTCCCACTAATAGAAGTGTAGAGTAATATTGCAATTAGCACCAGAAGAAGGATTCTAATCAGTGATACAGTCTGGTGCACAGTTATATTCTAAAATTCACAAGTTCCTTTGGGGTGTAAAACTTCTAATTGTATCCATGTGAATGTGCACATCAAAACAATGACCCAGGGCTAAGACCATTTACAACGAGGTTCCAAACAGGACCAGAAAAAAAAGATGAATAAATTGGATAGTTGTTATAGAATGTTATTAACATACACATCATAATACTTGTAAATGCAAGTAGGATTTTAATATTACACCATTGTCTTCCATTTTTAAATAAACATTTTGGACATGTGCAAAAACAAAGCACTTTGTTGTTTTTTGTGTGAATGGAGATATACAGTTTTCATAAAAGTTCCATTCAAAAGTCCAGTTTTCTGCCTTGGAACACATCTTTTATCTCGGGCAATATTCTGAAAAGGTAACCAGGATGCACTGGTGAAAACAATGAATTGTTCATGGCAGTATTGTCTAATATAAAAATTTCCTGTCAGTTATTAAGTGAGATAGAACTAATACGTTGGTAAAGCCAAGCCACACCATGCATTTTGTAATGGCTTTGTCTCAAAATGGTAACCAAAACCCAGTAGACCTCGACAAAACACATGTCCATAGAAGACTATGGGAGGCCATATGCAAACACAGTGAGCTAACCTACAGTGATAGGTAGTAAACAGTTTCAGGGTACAAAATAAAACAGTTCTCTAGCTATAATATCCCTTTAATAAAGTGTATTGAGGAACATTATGGTATTGACATGATAATGTTTGTCATCTTTGATTATAGTCAGAGGTGCAAAGTTCCTGTGTGAAACAATGGAGCATCTATATTTTGGGCTAAAGTTGCAGAATGATAGTCAAAGGAGTGATCAGTTAAGGTAATTAAGATTACTGATAGCAGTTGTCAGTGGTTAACACTGATGCCTTGCTGCGTTGGGTTCAATTATAGCCTGGCCTTCATTTGCATGGAGTTTGTATGCTCTCTCCGTATTTCAGTGGATTTCCTCTGGGGACCCTGGTTCCTTCCCAATATCCCAAAAAATATTAGGTTAATTGAAGTCTAACTAAATTGGCCCTAGCCTGTGTCTGTTTGTGTGTGTGACTCTATAGGGAAACTAGACTGTAAGCTCCATGGATCTGGGACTAAAGCGAATGGTGAATCTCTGTAAAACGTTGCGTAAAATATCAGTACTATATAAATAAATAAATACAATACAAGAAAACACCTCTGAAACAAGGGGAGATAAAATCTAAGAGTTCATCTGCTTTGGACAAACAGAACTGATTTTAACAGCGCTCCGTTAACTGTGTGAAAGGATAACGTACATCAGTAGGTTGTTATCTACAGTATAAAGCTGCTTCCTACCAACCTCCTTTATCAGGCCCTATTACTTTACAGTTGCTGGTGTGGGGGCCACAAAAATTCTTCATAGTAACATGGTCATCATTATGCTAAATGCCAGGAATTTACTGCCAATTGCACTTAAATGTAATCGAGATAGATAAAAAGTGGATTGGGCTTGATCCCAAATACCAGTGTGGCTCCATCCTATAAGCTTAGCAAAAGTCCCGACTCCTAGAGATTAAATAATTATAACATGGGAGATTGTTTGCTTGGTTTTGTACCTTTACGTCACTTTCTAATCCCTCGGCCATGAGAGTGTCTTTGTCATGAACAACGTGTTGTTTTAAAAACTAGAACCAACCAGTATGATGTCCCTTCAATGCAGTCCTTTAATGTGAAAGGGGATAGGTTGCTAATTTGAAGCATGTGCTATGTGCATGTGATAGAGCTCTAACCAAAAAATGCAATTTCAGCATTTCAGTGGTTAGTGATAATCATTCTTTATTGAATATGCTGGAGTTAAGCAATTCCCCTTCCACTGCTTACTCTGTGCTGTGAATTACCAGAGTATTTAAAAACAACAGCAACAGCAAAAAATGAAAATGCCTCGAATGCATTTAAGGTTACTAAATATTCAATATGTGCTTCCAGTCTAAAATTGTGTTTATAAAGTATGATATTCAAGAATGAGATATTTTTTGTGACAAGTAAGATGTAGAAGGGTGTTTGGGTTACAGGAAGGAAGAATAAGACAAGTAGCAGAGATGATGGAGTCCTGAGAAACATATCTGTAAAAGGAAAATAGAATAGGGGCTTAATGGCTAGCGTCTGAATTGTTGAGTAAAGGTGTGAATTCGCCAGCTAAAGACAGTCACAATTGACTGCTACTGTCGCAGTCACAAATTCATTATTGGGAATATTGTTGCAGTCGCGACTTTACTATGGGAAAATTGCTCCAGATCGTGGATTTGCTATGGGAAATCGCTGTTTGAGAATTCGACAGTCGAATTCTCACTTTAGTCAATCACCCCCTTAAAGAGAATTAAAAGAATTTTAAAAGGTGGAGGAATGGGATATTGTAATATAGTAAATATTGCATAATGTTTGTTTTGAGATTTGGAATTAAGCTTTGATTTTGTGTCGATGATTGTATGTTTTTAAAATTTTAAATAAAAAAATATCATGTTATTTAGTCTCTGTCTCCTTGTGAATCACACATGGTCTACATTTACATTTTTTCAGTATTGTATTTATTAAATATATATACAGTGCCGGCTCTGCCATTAGGCAGTATAGGCAAATGCAAGGGGCGCCCCCTTGCATTTTTTTTTTTTTTTTTACAGTGTGA
>WMED01008363.1:0-16981 GCA_019650415.1 Pipa parva | reverse complement strand
TCACTTGCTGCCCACACACTTGCTGCCCCCTCACTTGCTGCCCACACACTTGCTGCCCACACAAAGGAGGAGGGTGCACTGGCCTCCTACTTGTTCTTAATTCCGTCTCTTCAGCGCTTATCAATTCTGCATCGCTCAACGTCTCTCCATTCAGCAAGATGTAACTTCCTGTAAGTGGCAGACATGTGGAAAACTATGTATAAGGATCACACTCAGAGAATAGTTATTGATGACTCCTTTTTAAGATCAGATAAGTGATATGCTTCAGTGTGGTCTGTACTGGTCCAACTTAATTTCTTTATTAATAACTTAGTATAATCCATTATAAGCAATTATCTCTGTGTTTATTGTTGCAAATCAATAGCAGATACACAGTGTATTCCATTCTTGCATTGAGACCTGGACAGATTGGCAGCAAAAGCATTGAAGCTATGGATGAGATCAGCATCGATAAATTCAGGTTTATGCACTTTGGGAATAAGGTACTGCATACATTATACTGTAGATGTAAGAGCAAAGATAGGGGAGTCTTCAGAACTGTAGCAAACAGTGCTAATTGGCCATAGCTGGAGCAAAATATGTTTATGGACTATAGTATAGTAGTATAGCATAATATAGTATTATGGCTTACAGTCAACAATAATGACATTATGGACATATTGATGATTCATGATTATAAAGACAAGCTAGGTTTATTACATAGTAGAAATGAGGGAATATCATTACTTAATAGAAATATATAAGGGGCCATATAAAAAATTCTTAGTGGGGCCTATTCATTATGAAATCATCTTATAGGACATGTGTACTAGTATATCCGTTGCACTTAGAAGATAGGAGACTCTCATACCAGACAGTTGATTAATTTCTGAAAAGATTGAGAATACATACCTACTATGCTACTATGCCCACAGCATTTTAAAATTCCAATCTCACAGAGAAATTTACCAGCTACCTGTTTATAGACATAACCAAAATGATTTATTTTTGCGGTAATCATAAACATTCATTATATCACCATCTTGAAAAAGAGCAATCCATTTTACACACTGCAATACATGTAACGGAATAAAAGAAGTGTGGTCATGTGTTTTCCCTTAAGAATATGTTTGAGAGCGCTTGTCTTGGTATGTTTGGAGAGCTAATCATTAATCTCAGCTGGTAAATGACACTTTGGTTTCTCCTTCACATTTCACTTTCATCAACATTCTTTACCAGAAATCAAGAATAAGAAATAGTATTATATTAATAACAACCTAATTTTAGAACGGTCGAATTCTGTTATTTTATTGGTGACCAATCTTTTGCAATTTAAGTTTGTAAATTATATATAAATTTAATAATAAGTAGCAATATAGAAAACCACTTATAGAAGAAGAGTGTTCTATACAACCACTAATTATCTTTCTCTGCTGATTTTGTATGTGAACTAACAACATTAAGATTACAAAGAAAGTGTGTGGATCTTAAGAGATGCAAAAAGGTTCCTGTTAAAATGACAACTCATGGTTGGCATTTATGTTCTAAACAATTAGGCTAAACTTTCTTAGTGTCATTTGCCATGAATTCTACAGCAAAATAGCTCCTTATTTTGCTAGTGCTGTAGATTCACCCCTCACAGTCATAGCAGAGACATTGGGGGAGGGATCCTGTAACTAAAACTCGCAGAATATAATTGCCAATATCTTCCCAAAAATAAAAAAGTAAGTGCCTCCGCAGTTCCCAACCTGACCCCCACCTGTAATTGCTGCAAACAGCCCCAGAGGTCCCCCGGTGGCACCACACATCTCCTGTGATTTAATAGCCATATTAGCCCACACACCCCCAGTACCTCCACATACCCCAAACTGTCTCCACTTCCCCTAGGGCTCCACATAAAATAGATTTCTTGCAGATATCTAGAAAACTCACAGAGCCCTGGATTGCCCCAGCATAACTCTAGTGCCTTCACAAAGTCCCGATTGTACCTGAAGGACCATCAGTGGCCAAACTCAGCTCCTAGTAGCTTCATACAGCCCAGATTGCCTCAAAGATTGCTGAACAGAACCTTATATATCCTGAAGCAGCCCCAAATTGTGCCACAGAGCCCCAGATTGCCAAATAGAGCTGCCACTTTATCTCCATTGCCCACAGGCTGCTTAATCCAAGTCATCCACAGGTTACTACATAGAATTGAATTACCTTACTGTATTGGCTACACCTTCAGGATTTATCGCGTATAGCTGACCCACATCTTTCATTAAACAGCACTAGGATAAATTGCCTCTTAAATTACCAGCATATGCTGGCTGACTAACTACTAATAACTTTAAGTAGATTCACACATTCTTTCCCAATACCTTACACAGACACACAAAAATTTGTTAAACCCTGTTTTACACATGCAGACATCCACACTTTATGGGAGTAGTTTACTAATGAGGATGTTTTGAATGAAAAACAGGTTATATTGCTCTGCAGTGTTCTTGAACATTATGCAACATTATACAAGTGTTTCAAGATGATGCAGTTCATGAGGCCTAACTATTGGGTAGCAAGTAATACAGGCTTGCCAGAGACTCTTGATGCAAGTTCTCCCTTACGTTGCACTGAATCCCTTGAAAATTAATAGGTCTGAGGGAACTAAATCCTGTAGTCCTCCTTGCTGGGGGGCCTCTACCTGACACTACATGAGTTAGGACATTTGCAATTTGTTTTTAAATATTTTCAGTTAATTTTTTTCCAGTAGAAATGTAATAAGAACATAAATTAATAAAAAAGAAAATCAAAGAAAACAGAAGTGGAGTAAGATAATGCATAGGGATGCTTACATATTAGTAGGTGTTGAGTAAGGTTGAGTAAAGTTTTGAAAAAAATGAAAATAAATTGATGAATCTTGTAGTTTCAGTGGAAGGGCAAGAGCATATCTATTGAAAAAGGAGTAAAATATGAGTGTTTTTAGCTAAGGTAGTCAAACACAGTCTACTTGTTTGAATTAAAGGGAAATAAAATAGAGGGGAACATTATAGAGAAATGACATATGCTGATATATGAAATACAGGTGGGTTTAGAATCTTACGAAGGTTAAAATACTTTATTGCAGCTTCCTCATGGATGACTAAGCAAACACTTTATATATCCATGACAAAACTGAAAATATGTACAGTCTTACCACCATTAAAATAGTTGGTACCATCATAATGTAAACATCTCCAATCATTACTTGCCCGTAATTAACATTTGGTCGATTATTCGTAAAGTGAGAATTTGACTGTCGAATTCTCAAACAGTGAATTCCCGTAGCACATCTGCTACTGCGACAATTTTCCCATTGTAAAGTCGTGACCACAACAAATTTTAAAAATTGTGACTACGACAGTTTTCCATAGTAAAAGTCACGACTGTGACAATATTCTCATTATAAAGACAAGACTATTACAGTAGCACTCTCCTGCAACTATCTTTAGCTGGCGAATTCACAATTTACACAACAATTCGGACATTAGTGAATAACCCCCATATATGTTTCTTCTCTGAAGGAAAATGTTAATACAGTCATAAGAAACTAAAATAGCACTAATGATATACCCTCACTTAGTCAACTTTTTGTTTGCTAAGAGCATTGCCTTGAGCAACATTTGTTGTAACATATATTTTGTAATGATAGATTCTGCAATGACAGACTAAAAGGACTTTGATTTCCAAAATGCATAAAAATAGAATAAATGCAAAGTATCCTATATTTCCACTAACTCTAATATACAAAATTTTAATTTTATGGTCAAAATTTAATGTTGAAAAGGATAATGTTCGGTCCTTTAAATTTACTTTGGAGTGTAGATGTAGTAGAGGTAATTTTGTCAAAGTAGTCACACTTGCTACTTTGTGCTGAAAGTCATAATCCATCATTTCTAATTAACCTGGCTACTTTGTTTTGATCCATAGGCAATAATAAGCCTGGTTACTATTAACTCAACTACACAGTGGCCAGTGCAGGTGTGGACTTAAAGCTTATTTTGCCATTTGAGTAAAATGTAGCAAGATATCACAGTGTGTTATATCTGTCACCTCAAAACTTTAATACTAATTTATTTTCTACTAATGAAATAAACATTTTTGTAAACATATATGTATTAAATAAAATATATCTTTTATGTATATATTGTTTCTCTCTGTCATCTTCCCTGTCAGCCTGCCTTTTCTTTCCCCAGTAAGGTAGGCAGGACTAAATAATGATTCACATTATAGCTCCTTCAGTCAGATCCTGCCTAGATTGTGATTTAGGGGATCTGATTGCAGGAGCTAAGATGTCCTTTATAATTTAGCTCCACCCACCCAACTTGAGAAAGAAAAGGCAGAAGATTCACATTATAGCTCCTTCAGTCAGATCCTGCCTAGATTGTGATTTAGGGGATCTGATTGCAGGAGCTAAAATGTCCTTTATAATTTAGCTCCACCCACCCAACTCAAGAAAGAAAAGGCAGAAGAGTAAATGTTCTTTAATGACTATTTTAAGTAGATATGAATACATCTCTGCTTATAAAGAGCATATCAATATTACATTACATCCTTGGCTCCCAGATATGTGCTTACAACTGCATATTCAGGATCCACATAAAATTGATTTCATATAGTTTACCCCTTTGAGCATTTACTGCACTGTAATTTTTTAGCAGAAGAGTAAGCATATTTAATCTTATAATTTACCACCTCTGAATATTTATTTAGTCTTAAAACTGTGATATTTTTTTTTTGACTATCTAATTTTGCAAGCATTTTTCTAATAAACATAGAAGAAAAGGAAAATAAATTTTCTGAGAGCTATGATTTAAGTGACCTAAGAATAAATTTGTTCACATTATACTGTTGGATAGAATTTCATCCAGATGACGTACCTTGTCTGAAATAAAGAATAAAATATACTGTAATAAATTGTGATTCAGCTGTCAGTACCACTGAATTTTGTAGCTTACATCATATTATTTGTAAGAAAAAGATAAATGCATTAGGCTTGATAAGTAAACCCTACTGCAGATCAGAACCAATTATTTACTTAATGGGTTATTATCACACCCAGATCTTCCATTTTTAAATAATCCTATTTTTATGGTATATCTATAGACACCATTATTCTATTTCTATGTGCTTAAAGGTATTCAGATTTTAAATTGTCATTGAAGTGTCCTATTTTCTGCCTTAGTACAGGTAACTTATCTGGTTGATAAGATCACCAGGCAGCACTGATGTAAACAATGGTTTTCTTATAGCCAAATAACCTGGTCCATGCTATGGAGAAATGGACTGCTCACTCTAGCAGGCACAACAGTCTCCCAGATTCCACAACATGATCTGATTCAACATTTCACTTGGTACTAACTCAGCACTTTCTGCTTCACACTTTCTGGCTCTAGCAGTGTTGCTGGCAATAGAGAGGGGGGAAGAATGTATTTCAGTTGATCAATTTATGCTTGTATGTAAATTCCCAGACCCTCAACATACCCAGGAAAAGGAAGTTCTTGGAGGCCTGGCATCTCATGGGGAATATGCCACAGAAGTGATCATCTGCCAATGCCCATCATTGCCCTAATCACCACTCATTCCCCACAATGCCTCCGCTTTTTTTTTAAATCCAAAACAACCCCCATACCTTTTAAATTTTCCACACAATTTATATATTTTGCAAAAGTACACATCTTTAGCTATCTAGCTGTATGAGGCTTGCATACAGATTTCTGGTCACAAACCCTGGTTGAATTTATGGCCTCCTGAAAAAAAAAAACAGAAAAAATATTTACTGCAAAATTAGAAACGGCAAAAACAAAATAACCCTAACATTTTTTATATTTTCTGAAAATGCACAACTTGAGCTATCTAGACATGACAAGAATATTGCTTTAGGGGGCAGATTTCAGAATGCAAACCCTCATATGGTTTCTGCCAGTTTCCTGAAAAAAAACCCAATATTTAATGTACATAACTACAAAAATCAAAGTGCAGTGCCCGTGCCATCTAAATAGACAATATGTTGGTTACTAGTAAGCACACAGTCACCCAACACCCAAAAGTAGCACTCAACAGTACAACAATATTGGTGCTGCATTTAATGTTTCTATCTTTTTTATTGTTTTTTGTAGGTCAAAAACAACCTAACAGCCCCTTGACAAAAAAGTACTCACAATCTCGAGTCTGCACAGAAATCTGGGGTTATGCATGATAATCTGGTGCTTTGTGGGACAATCTGTGGCTTAGTGGGTCCAATTGGGGGAAAACTGTTGGCTAGTTTAGGCACATAATCATCAAGGGCCACAAGGGAAGCTTGGGGTTCCACTGGGTACCCATCTTGTGCCAGTGGGCATTTGGGGCACTAAGGGAAAACTTGTGGCCAAAAAATTCCCATTTAGATTGACATAGAAGTTATTTAAGTATCTTTCTTTAAAGTTAAATTCAGGAATTTTATTGGTTTCTGTCTGTTCTTATGTTGACTGATAGCAGTCATGTTACTAAACAGACCTCACCAACTCACATTTTTCTATGATGCTTTACATAAAGTATGATAGAGTGGTCGTGGTAGACAGGAAGTGTGCTATAAAATCCTATTTTTAAAAGTAAATAGCTAAATATCTTACTTCCTATACTCAATTTAGAGCACATATTGAATATGAAGTAACTATAAATGCATTTGCAATTTTTGGTATTACTGTTTTTTATTTTTATTTTAAGGGATTATTATTCTGTTATCTGCTATCAAAAGATAATGCATTGTTATTTGACTGACAGTTTCCAGAGCAACATATACATGTGGTAGAAGCCCCCTGTGAAGGAACCTTTTTGATTTTTTGATGTGATTCCTGTTGATATAATCTTGCACAAAATGTAAAAGTATAATGTCATAATATAAAAAAATAATTTTCAATGTATTTTTTTAGTACAGTGGTGTCAAAAATTCTCCTTAAAGAAAGGTGAGGATACATATTGAAGCTGATTCACACTGTTGATTCATCCTGATCCCTATGAAAAATATATGATTTCTATTAAATTGTGTTGTCTGCATTGAACAGTGATCTCTATGACAACCTTAAAAAAGGGGAACAACATGACCATGCAAAATACAAAATAAATGTAAAAGCCATTTGCTCTGCTGGACCAGTATACATCTATTATCTTGTATTCCCATTAATTGTTGGATGTCCCCTGTATTCTTTACAGAACCTTTACCTTCCTTAAATCTTTCTTTCTTTTTGAAGCCTATAGATTTCTGTTAAGAACAGTCTCTAAATTTTTTCATAGCAAACTTGTACTGAAGCTATGGTCTTTATAAAGTTGTCTTCACATTTTTGTGGACCAGTGCCTGAACACTTTGTAAAGATGCACTTGTTCTGTTGTATATGTAAGGCTCCATCCTTATTAAATATTAAATTCTATGGGACAAGGGTTCTCATTATATAGTATGTCACAAAACATGTAATAGTGATGAATATTCATACTTTAATTTAATTTTTTGAAGATTTAAGCCATGTCTTTGTCATAATTCTAGTGAAGAATGTCCAGCATGACATTCCTTACTTATTCTATATAAATACAAATTTAACTAAATACATTATGGAAAAGTAGTTACAGTTATGATAATAGAAATCTGATCTTCTATACAATGTGATCTCCTGAGAATGGGGTGCAGTTTCAGATATTTTACAAACATAAAACTGTAATCTACAAATTTGTAGTAGTTGTTGAAAAATATTCAACAACCAAAAATTTAAGTAGTTTTATCAAGGACAATAGATTTGTTTTGACATTTCTATGAACTCAGAAATGGGAAAGGGTAAAATACTGGGCTGGATTAGCTACACTTAACTATACTTTCATTATCAGTCTGAAAAAGTATCCTGTATTAAAGCATTCTCTGTATAGATCCTGAACAATTAGTTCTTTTGTGCACAGTATCTTCTTTGCTTCCATTAACTCCTCATTTATTGATTAAAATTTCAGGTATCTATGATTTGAAAGCTTCTTTCCTCTGCGGATAATACTCTTTTTCAGTACAATGTTTGCCCACACAGTAATTCCAACATGTATTTCCAGTCATAAAAAATACATAAAACAGGATTATGTTTAAAGCTTTCCAAAGCTGTCATTTCTAGTTCTTGATGAAGCTGAATATTGAATGAGAAAGTGCTTTTTTTTCAAACAAAAGTGTTTCATAACTAATTCACTTTGGTAGACACACTTTCACTTGCAATATTAACAATTTTTAGCCTAAAGGTAACTCATTTCATTAAAAAAAAGAGATGGGAAGATGTAAAAGGCAGCTAGTGGGTACTCAGTGAATGATAATGGAACAATTCAATCATATTCCATTCATGAGAAATGTATTGCAAAAAAATCCAAAATCTGAGGGACTGTCATCTATGTAATGTTGTGTTTGTTTCAAAATATTGTTGTTGCTGTGTGCAGTGAACTTGTAATAAACAAACCTCACTTTATTGCTAGTCTAATTTTTTGGCACACCACTTGCCTCTTTTTATATAAAGGAGGAGTAGATTTCAAATGTGGTATAGACAGCCAGCCAAATAGTATGTTATACTGATCCAAGGACAGGCACTGCAGCCCTAGGAAAAACTTTCTCTGCATTCATGGCCTTTTCTAGGCTAATAATAACTTTGCATCCAGAGAAATCTTAAGCAACTCTGCACTTGTGGGACATGTTTGTATTAATATTTTATATGTCCCATAACTGTAAGACAGGGAAGATCAAAGATAAGTATGAATCAACAAAGTCACATTTTAGAGTTTCATTATTCTCTCTAAAGAAATTATAGAAAATACATACAAGTACAAGCAAAATGTGCAGTTATGTATTCAGCTATTACAAAACAGTTCATCCTAAAACACAAAGGAAGGGTATAATATAGATCAACACTAAGTGCGAACAGTTGTTTAAATGCCCATATTCCCATCCTTTTGCAACTTCTCCAACCCCGCTTATGCAACAAACTCTGCAATATGATGAATTCATGACCAATTCTGATGCTTACTCTGAATTCACCTGTTTGCCTTCGCCAGATCAGAGTGGCAAATTAAGGGTAATCAATGGGTTTGATTGCAGGGCTCCAGTGTTGTGTATGGCGAGTATTCATTTAAAAGTGTAGCAATGGTGACTACAACTAATTTAGTCTATTACTAAAAATGAACTAGGCACAAGGTGACCTAAAAATAAGTATTTTTTCACTTATATTTGCTTCTTCCTGATCATAAACAGGCATGAACTATGCTAGGTGAATTCACACTTTAAAGGAGACCTAAAGTCAAAAAATAAAAAAGACTGTTAAAATACTTACCATATACTGAGCAGATTGATTACAGTCACAGTATGGACTGTGTTGTGCTGTAATTCGCTGGCTCCCAATGCTTCTTCAAAGCATTGGCTGACTGAGAAGCCAGCGTGCATCTCCTGCCAGTTGTTTCACCAGCTTCAAACATCATCACGCTCATTGTGGGGAGCGTTCTCATTGGCCCCTGCAATGAACGTGATGATGTTTAACCCATTTTTCACCCGAGGTGAAACATGGTAGGAGGAGCTTCGTGCTGGCTTCTCAGTGAGCCTGTGAGCTTCTCAGTGAGCCAGCGCTGTGAAGAGGTATCGGGGGAAGCATCAGGAGCTGACTAATTACAGTACAACTCATGCTGTGACTGTAATCAATTGGCTCAGTATAAGGTAACTATTTTAACAGTCTTTTTTTTTTTTTTTTTTTGGCTTTAGTTCTCCTTTAATGAATGACCCCTAAGATCCAATGAAATATTTTAAGGCTAATTATTTAGTATATTAAACAATTTCATACATTATATAGTTTTTTTGTTGCCAGATGTTTAGTGTAAGACAAGTATGTTAGAGAATATTAAGTGTTACCATTAAAGGGTCACTATAGTCAGATTACATCTTAGATATATGCAGTACTATATCTTAGTGAGAAGCGTTTTTCCCCAGTAGATTTGTAATAAATCACTCTGCTTCAGATGACAGCACTAGAAAACTCCCGCACCAGAAAATGTTTGTGTGTGTGACATGTACTGGCCAATTTTCCATGAAAAGGTAGTCTCCCCCAGACATTTGTGCCCTACTTACTACTTAACACCTGTGCACAAATTGGCTTTCCTCTGTAACTTCCTGCATTCCAGGAATGTAATCACGCATGACTAATGAGGCCAAAAGGTCAGCACACTGCTTAACCAATAGCAGTCAGGCAGCTTTTTCTTCTTGTGTTTAGCAGTTATATCACAAGCATTTCCTGGTAGAGGATTTTTCCAGGGCTCTGTTATAAATCATTCTGTTTCACATGAAACATCTATTGGGAGATACGCTTCTCACTAAGGTATATTACTACATATGTAAAGATGTACTATAGTTCTCCTTTAATACTGATAGTTACAATTTATATTATTACTTAGATTAGTGTTTTTTCATGCTTTAGAGAAAAAACATTTTTAGAAAATATACAATAAATGACATTTTTAGAAAAAATATTATTATACATTTTAATACCAATTATACTCATGGGGTTCAAACTATAGAGAGTGCTTTTAATTTGAAAACATAAATACTGTTGTATAACATACATAATTTGTGGAATATTTTAATTTATTATTTGACATTAGTTAAGCTAAGGTTACTGGGTGTAAAATCAGCTCCATTTCTAAAAAATAAATTTATCAGGGCTCTTTTTCATTTAAATGCATTTAGTTTGAAATAACAAGCCCTGCTAGTATCATATGTCAAAAGTGTCCAAAATATTTCATCTATAATATTACGAACTTCTACACCTTGCATTAGAAAGGAACTACTAATTTTGCAGACCATAAGAATCCACAAAATGTTATATATTGAAAGTGGAAGAACAAAATTATCTGGAATAAACATAATTTAATAATATGCATTTAAAGGCATAGAACAAATGGCAATAAGTGCAGTGGTTATGGCATGTTTAGCAGCATGCTGTTTTGGCACCTTACATAGGTATGTGCATGGGTTGTGACATGTATGCCTAGGCACCCCTAATGTGCTCAGTGAGGTCATTGCTTTGTGTATCACATGATGACGCTCGGGCATGACTTCATCACGTTGTGTGTCAGGTGGTAACACTTGATTGTAATGTTATCACATACACATGTCATGTGGAGAAGCACAGCATGACATCACCATGCATGTACCCCTATATAAAGGGGCCTGCACATGCTCATGACACCTTAAGACAGAAATATTCATCATGGGCTGATCATCATGCTAACCCAAACTTGTCTGAGTACTGCTGAAGCTAGTACACAAATACCTACACTATTCCTTTGATGAATTAGACTTGTGGTAAGATGGAAAAAACAGATATAAATCTGTTCAGGCTACTTAATGGGTCATAAGCAAGACACTAAGGGCGAAATTTACTTCAGGCGATTGTTTCGCCCTTAGTAAATTTCGCCCCATGAGAGTAGCAACTACTCTGCCATCAGTAAATATCCTAATATTGCATATGTGCAGTTTTGAGTGTTTACACTAATTTGTATTTATAGTAAATATAGTAAATATTGATTCTGACTATTTTATTTCTTACTGATTACTTCAATATAATGTTAGGTTAATTTAGGTTTGATAATCATTGAACCAAAGATATACAAACATGGTCTTGTTTACATACCCTGAGAATAATTAGAGGCATTGTTTTATTTATCTTCCTGTTATTTTCTAATGTTGGTGATCTGTGTAAAAATGTTGTGAAGTTTAAGTGTGGCCTCCTAACTACAGGTTTATACAACAGTGTTTCTCAAAATGAAGAGGAAATGGTAGATGCTACTTATTATCCACCCATGTATTCCTTTAACTATCATTTTTATGTTACTGCTGTGGCTGATTTCTAGGGACAATTCTATTTTATAAACTGTATCCTTGAACATGTTTCATGTTTAAAAAATAATGCAAAGCAATGCTGAATTTTTACTATTGCCAGAAAACAGTATTGATTTTCACATTTCACTCTGGAGGCTATAGTTATTGATTAGGGGATACTAAAGAACAACTATTTTTTTCTCATTCTGCATGTCGTGTTTAGTTTTAATGGCTCATAATGTGTGTCTGATAGAGAACAACCCTCATATAGGGGGTTATTGACTAAAGTCCAATCTGTTGTGTGAATTCACCAGCTAACAACAGTTGCACACTACCCAGTAGACTGCTGCTGTTGCGATTTCTATATGGGAATATTGTTACGGTCATGACTTTTCTATGAGAATATTGTCTCGACTTTACTATGGGAATCTGCTGTTTTGTCAATAAGGAGTAGAGAATCAGGACACAGCCACCCAAAGTGATGTGAAATCACTTCAACAGTCAAATTTTCACTTTAGTCAATAACCCCCATAATGTACAAACCCAGCAGTTAAGCAGTGCAGTTAAAGGTATAATAACCCAGCTATATGTCTGCTAGCACTACTAGCTATATACTGTATATATGTATGTGTGTATAAATAGATAATATATTGCTATATAGTGTAAGGTTATATATAATATATAGGGGTAAAGGGATAGCTTCAAGAGGTGTTTTCTACTTCACTTTTTTTGTTTATAATATTGAATGAATGAATTTTGAAAAAATGAAAAAAATAAATTTTTTATGCTCTTGTCATGTTCTGTCTTGCTCATAACATCCAGGTATTTTAATATTAGTACATTATATACAATATATATCCATTACTTTGCACATGAATCACTACCATTTTTCTACTGGAAAAAAAGTTGATTGCTCTGTATACACCAAATGCTAGTCAAGTCTGCTCTGTCTGTTTATATATTTTTATATTTTCATTGCCTTTGGCACTTCTAAACTGTTGAATTTGTTTATAATATTTAATTCATTGTATGCTTGTCAACGTTTCATTCAATATTTCAATATCTGATAAAATTCCAGAGACAAATAAGCATAAAAAGTACAGATACAGCTATTTTACTTTATTAAAGTGAATCAAAGTGGAATAAGGTAACCAAGATTATTTTGGTTACCTTATTCTATTTTGATTCACTTTGGTTATGCATTGTGCTTTAAACAGAGGAGCAGGGATATTAAAGGGGAACTCTCTATCAGGATATCCCAAGCATTAGGAATATCTTTGTACAGCAATATTTTACTTTATTGTCCGTTACCATGTAGCCCATCAACAGAAATGACATTGTAACCAATTTGTGTACAAACGTTTTAGTGAGCAGTTACCATTTGCTTTTGCCACAGTAGAAATGGATATCCAGTTTGTGGCAAGTGAAGTATTGATGAATTATTTTGTTTTATTGCCTTTTCCATTGATCAACAATTTGCCAAGTTTACGTGATTTGTTTTCACCCCCAGCTTAACTATAAACCTGTTTTGCATTCCCTGTGAGACTGATTCTTACTTTTATGTCACCTTGAGCTTTTGCTTTTCTAATTGCTTAATATAAAATGTGTACTGACCATGTAGCTTTGGCACTGAAATATTATCCTGTGCAGCTGGCTTGTAGCAATGTGTGTTAACACTCTGTAGTGTACTGCTAGGTTCTGCCTTTGACCCTTATTTCCTGCAACCAGTGTAGCAAATGTGGGGGTTCCTGAGCTGATAGCTGTGAGGAATAATCCCTTGGTTCACATCTATACATGTAACTCCATTCCATTTCTCCCAGGTCATCTTTTATTGCTATATTTCAAAACAAGTCAAAGAGGAAGAAGCTAATTTAGTCAATTTTAGCTTAAAATACTTAATCCAGAAAAAAATGACTTAAAAGAAATGCTTATGTTATGATATATCCTCACTCCCTTGATAGAAGATATGAAAACTATGAAAAAAAAAAAAAGACAAATAAATGATATCAAGGTTCAGATGGGCTGCATCTAACCAGTACTTCATATTACCTAACAGTCAACGTCCTTCCAAAATTAACTATTATAGTCCAGAACTAGTGCACCAAACTTCCTAAGGGAACATACTGTTGCCTAAGGAGAACAATGATACAACTCTTTTTACTAGCTACCAGACTCCAATTTTTTTTTAGAAATGTAAAATCAAAAAACAACACAATGGGATATCAAAACATTTTTAGAATATGTACTCAACTTTCTGACCTTTAAATGTATAATTATTGATTGGGTACCACAACTGTCTTTGGGTAGGGATATGTCCAAGTTTTTGCTTCAACACATTACAGTATTCTAGATTAAGTATTTAAACATATATGTCCCAAATTGACTACATAAACATTATTCATGTGCCTCCTCTTTGAAAGATAAATAAGGGAGGTGGCATCTTACGTAGAAAGGTAGCAGATTAATTAACTGAGCATTGAAATCATTTTAATATTTGTTTCTAAGATGCTGTAATTAACTGTAGCTTCAAATTTTCATGTAAGTGTTATTGAGGAGCATGCCGTTTTCATAAAAGAGCCACACGATTAAGGAAGTAAGGTAGTACTGAATATCATATTGTTTCTGATTTAATTATATTTTACAATTGCCCCAGATATGGACTACAGTCTTGAAATAATGCAGTCATTTTACTTTACCTATTTAAAGTGTTGACTCAGATCTGATATACTGTATGTATGTGTATTAGTGTGGGTATTGTATAAGCACACATCACACATGGTGGTATTCTTGTCAAACTTTTTCATAGGCCTTAATATTTTTTTCCACAGTGTTTACTTTATTCTTTACATCCCTTATTTGAAGTTCATTATCAATTAAGTTGCTCTAGAATAGAACTGCTTTAGACCAAATATTTTAGTGTTAAATTCATTTAGAAACATGTTAACCTAATCTACTGAATATGTTAAGCTATCTTAATGACACTTATCCAGAATACAACTAATGGGCTAAGGATAGAATGTGATACAAATGCATTATTTATTCTTTGTCAGCTTCTCTTCTGCAAAATCAGGAACTCTCTGCTAATCAGAAGTCCCAGTTAATCATACTTTAATGTGGCACCACAGCTGTTTTACTAGGCCTAACAGGAAAAAAAACAACACTTAGCAATCATTTTCTTGTAAAACTACAGCTCCTAGCATAATCTGCAAGATGCTTTGCTTGTAAACATCAGACTGCCCCTACTCAGGTTTCATTTCCTGTCTATATGAGTGCATATCATATGAAAAACAATATTGATAATTTAATTACAGTATGCTGGAATAAACTGGAAGCTTATCTTACTCAGCTAATTATAGTGCACTGGAGAATATCACAGTTAACAGGAGACATTAAAGCTTGCGTGTGTGTATAGTGATTGGACAATTCATTTACCACACCCTTTAAGATAGAATTCATCTTAATGATGTTTACATAGTACTGGCTCAAAGTAGACTCAAAGAGGACATTAATACAAGATCTGCCCTTTTCTGCATTAATACCATGGCTTGCCCCTCCAGTGTATTAATAATATAAAAGCAAAATACATAAACCTTCTTCAGAAACCCATCACCAAGACTGCCCTTTCTTGTCCTAAACCCTTCTCTCTTGCTGCCCCTTATCTTTGGAATTCTGTACCCCTCTACCTCCGCCAAGAGAAATCCATCAATATCTTCAAATGTAAATTAAAATCTTACTTCTTGGAGCTCTAGCACTGGTTTTCATGTGTATATTTTATATTTATGCAACAATTTATTCAAAATGTATATTTTTTATTTATTTCACTATTTAATTAGCACCTATAACCAAATAAACTTTCACTTTATGCTACTTTACTTGTTACCCTCCTTTCTGTTTATGTAAGTCTTCTTCCTATTTAGATTGCAAGATATGGGGCAGGGACCTCCATCCTCTTGTTTCAGTCATGGCCTGGCACTTAGAGTGATATATTTTCTTTATTATATGCCTGTAATTTACTTCACTTGTTCTTTGTTATGCACTTCCCTTGTTTGTATTATACCTGTATTGTTGGATTGTACAGTGCTGTGTAACCTTGTGGTGCTTTATAAATAAAAAAATACATACATACTGTACATAAAGAATGAGGAAGAGGTATGCCACTGTGCATTGGAAAAATACTGTATGGCGAAACCCATTTCTATAACCCTACACATTCAAAATGCTTTGATATTATTTACTCCCAATCACAATAGGACATGATATTGTATATTGCAAACGACTTTTCTGAGTTTAATAAATTTTGCCCTTACGGTAGTTATTTACTAAGGTGCGAATTCAACTGTAGAATTCGCAAACAGTGGATTTCCATAGCAAATCCGTAACAATTTCCCCATTGTGAAGTCACAACAATTTTTTTAATGTTAATATTGTGACAATTTTCCCATAAGAAAGTCCCAACTGTGACAATATTCTCATTATAAAGACGCGACTGCGACAGTAGCAGCCTATTGTGACTGTTTTAATATGGCGAATTCGCACCTATTTGCAACAATTCGGACTTTAGTGAATAACCCCCTACATCTTTTCATATGCTGTACTTTACCTTAGTGAGAGACGATTCTCCCCATTATTTGTTTCATGTGCAGCCGGATGCTTTAATAAGCAGCATTTAAAAACTTCCGCACCAGGAAATAAGTGTGTGACGTGTACCGGCCCATTTTCCATGAAAAGGTACCCACCCCCAGACATTTTTGCCTAACTTATAACTTAGCACCTTTGCACAAGTTACCTTTTCTAAGCCCCAGCACTCTGCTTCCCCCTAACATTATCTGACCTTTAGGTACCTGCCCCCTAAGCTCTCAGCCAATTAAAAGCAATGAATATGTGCGATCACATCAGCAATAGATGCTGATATTGTTGCAGCACTAAGATTCCCTACACTGGGGTCCACAGGATCCCCACACCTTTCCCACCACACCAACATCAACCCCACCAATCCCCCCAGCATCATACCCCCACCCAGTGCTAATAATCATTAACCAGCATGTTAAATGATTTAAAACACAATTATTTCCATGATGATGATTAGCCATTTAGTCGAAGTCGACTTTCGGCCACTTTATAGATCAGTCCTCT
>WMED01008362.1:0-16983 GCA_019650415.1 Pipa parva | reverse complement strand
AGACTCTCCAGCACTCCAGTGTATAAAATCAATTTCTGGGATTCTTTATTGTGACCCCATGGTCAAAATATTCAAAACAATGGCCATGAATAAGCGCCTGGGCGCGAAACGCGTAGGCCTAATATAATGAGTACATTGTTTTTAATATTTTGACCATGGGGTCACAATAAAGAATCACAGAAATTGATTTTATACGCTGGAGTGCTGGAAAATTTTGATTTCTGACAAAAAAAAAAAAAGAAGGCTGCTAAGGCCTTTCTTGCTAAGCAAAGCAAGTGCCCTTTCATGTATGGGGGATAAGTTACAAAGTTATTGTTCAGTAAATCAAAACAAGCATTGTGCCAATTTTAAAGTAATTTGGCCACCAAAGGGGGCTGTTTTAAAGACTGTGTATAATACTTCTTATTATATTTGTCAAGGGGACAGTATGGAAGTTCCTGCTCATATTTACACATATTAAAAGGAATAAGCCTTCCCACTTAAAAATATCATATGGCTATTATCTTCTACTTACAAATAAATGAAAAATAAAACATATTTTAAATAGGCTATATTCTTCCTTTAAAAAAGATTCCATTCCATACTGCAGCCAGGCTCTATGATAGTAATAGAATGTCAGCAATGTTAAAATTCTGGCTTTCCCTCTGTGGCCACAGTAGACGACAGAAAGGGATATGAGTTCCTACCTAAAATAGTCTAAATAAAACATTCCACTCTTTATTCAGCCTTATCATGATTTTTAGTACAACATCTCCCCAGGGCTGATTTTTTAGAATAAGAAATAACAGAGATTTTGTAATACTATAAAAACCTGTTTTAATAAAGGCTCAATTCATATTTAAATTAAAATATTTAAGGCAACCACTGGATCATAAGGTATATTAGAGCCAAAGAGCATTCACTTTGGCCTTAATAACAAGCACGGTCTATAATTCTCTCGGGTGATCAGTTTTGCCTTTTGTGATATTTTTTCTGGCCTTTCTGATTTAGCAGCTGTGTGCACGAGGATAAGAACAATGATCGCTCTCAGATTGCTGCTCATACAACCTCAGAAAAGAAGGAAAATTAAAAATGAATACTTTTTTGGTCTGCTGGATACACTTCTCATTAGCATTAGATGAATCCTATTGAACTGGAAAATGTTCCATTAAAAAATAAAATAACTTTTTTTAAAGGATTACTAAATGACGAATTTTATTTTGGTCCTTAACAAATCTGAGTTTCAATGAAATTTGGAAGTGGAAAAAAAAACCTGCTGGGAATAACAATCTAGATTCATTTGGAATCATGGTAATAACAATCTAGCGAGAAATGTACTGGTTTCTGGTTTAAGTTGGTCCCTAAGAGAATTGTAATATACTATACAACATGGTTAGTAAGTCCATCTTTGTCTAAAATATGTTTGTTTTTTTTAAACCTCTCATCCTTAGTGAGAAAACCAGTTACTGAGAGTTACCTTAGGGTTACTATCACCATTTAGATGGGGGGCCTAATTCACGATCCTCCGAAGTGAGGTGCGAAGTGTTCGCCTCACTTCAGAATGACTGAGATGTGCTCGCTGATGTCCTGCACACGGGCATCAGCGAGCGCATTAAAGGGATTCCAGTCTCGGCGAGAGTATAAGAGTTGCCTCGCCGAGACTGGAATCCCTTTAATGCGCTCACTGATGCCCGCATGCAGGACATCAGCGAGCGCATCTCAGTCATTCTGAAGTGAGGCAAACACTTCGCACCTCTCTTCGGAGGATTATGAATTAGGCCTGGGGTCCCATAGATATTGGGACATATGTAACCAGAAAGGAAAAGAGTGTGATGTGCGTTGAATATTTGGTATTGTTGTACAGAAATGATTTTCTAAGAGACTGAGATACAAGTGTGCTCTGCTTAATGTATCTTGAAAGCGAAGACATCTGAATTGGCAGTAAAAATGGAGAGCTAATATGTAATCAAGAGTACCGAAAGCAAAAAGAGTTCAGATACTGAATATGTATTATCTAAAGCACCCTAGAAAATAATGGGACCGTCTCACAACCTGGATGCTATCGGTAAGCATCAAACAAACAAAAAGCAAAGCAATGTATGAATTTAACTTCAAAGATAACATGTTTACATGTGCTATATTTGAATAATTGCCTGCCAATCCAAATGGGATTTTTTAATTTTGGGTGTTACTGGTCCTTTAACAGAACTGCAATAAGGCATAATGACAGACACTTTCATTTAGAGGAGCAGAGAATCTTGAACACAAGGAGAAACTAAGGCAATGCAGGGACACTGGGAACAGGTCACATTCGCAGTCCTTCAATCACCATGTAATACAGGATATGGTGTATCATCTGTATCATCTTCATGACAGAGGAAACAGATAAGCTGATGGAAACCATACAAGTGTTGCTTAATAACAAGTTTATTAAAAGCGAAAAAAGTTCGAACTTCGCCGGTAAGCAGTTCTAATGTTCTACTGATTATGATTTACATGACGAAAATAAAAACAAAAAACAAGCAGCCTAGCAACACAGTGGTAGTCTGTGGTACACCACAAACATGTTTCCTTATATTTTTTAAGCTTAGAAGCACTAAAACATTTTGTGCCTTTCCTGTACATGAGATCTGCTCGGATTCCAAACCACAACTTTTTCAGGGCTAAATTCTCCAGACGGATGCCTTCCATGATTGAGGCTCTTGTTACTTGTGGTTCTCAGATAGGGAGAGATGAGCAAATGTAGAAAGTATGTGATATCAGTCAACCTGTCTGCATTTGTTTGTTTAGGAACATGTTCAATGCACACAATAATGATCTTCAACCAGGGTCACTTCTGTACAAATTGCAATTATCTTTCCCTGCTCGTATTTTCATTTTCTTTCTGTTCCAGACCAGTTAAACTGACTAAAGATCAAAAACAAGCCCTGCGGAAGCTAATTACTAAATAAAAAATGAAACCACACTAAGCAAAAACTCAATAATTAAATGATATGGGGGCTGTTAAAAATGTAAAATATTATTTGTAGTTCCATAGGTTTTCTTTCAGTGTTTAAGGGCATTCTTCCAGAGTTTCAGAGTTTTCTGAATATATGAGCTCACTAAATATGAACACACTTTCTTCTATGGAAGAGCATTGAAATGGAATGCTTTAAATCAATCATGTTAACATTACTGCAGTGTTGGACTGGAAATCTAGGGTCCATCAGGAAACAATAGATCAGGAACCCATTAATCAAAAGTTTTGTTTTATTAACTCTACATCTCCAGTACCTATGATTTTATTGAATCCTGCCTGGTCTTGCATATTATCATAGCCGTGCGCACAGGGTGTGCCCAGGCACACCCTAATGGCAGCACGCAGGATGAAGATTTTTTTCTTTAGGGGCACACCCTAATGAAATGGCCAGCACACACCTATGCATATTATCATCAATAAAATAATTTATATATATATATACCAATAAAACATAATTAAATGTACTGCAGTTCTGAAACACATTATTTCCCTATCCTGTTTATCCCGCTACAAGGTTGTTAACCAAATTACATCATTCTTCCTTTCTTTAGTAATATTTTTAGTGGTCATTGATTGCTTTTGAATTCGGTTGTAAGGAACTTTTTTGGTTGTAAAATATTTACAAATATATCAGTGCAGAAGTTGCTCACCTCAGATCTCAAACATTAAAAAAAAAACATGAATCTACATCTAAACTGTGAAGCATTGAGTACTTATGCACAAGGCTTCCTTTCTTGATACTGCATAGAAAATAATAAGATCAGATGTTCTTGCTGTGTGATGGGAACAGAAAGGAAAGGGCTGTCTACCTGTTTCAGCCTGTGTTCAGGGCTGCCATCAGAAATCCTTGGGGCCCCCTACAACAAGATCGATGGGGACTGTTACATGACTGAAAATGTTTTAAAACACTCCAGTTATATTACTAATTTCCAAGTTACATTAGTCTTTGCCCAGCATTCATTTGTTGGAACTCAAAAACTGGCATCTGAATGGCTGTCTGGGTCTCTCTGAGCTGTTTGGGCCCCCTACAGCAGTACCACCTGTACCCCCCTGCCTGTGTTACAAGATAAAACTGGGAAATGACACAGAAATATTAATTTCATGTAAAAAAAAAAAGTTAAATAATATGTGGAATAATGTTTTTGCCAGAGCAAACATATCCTTTAAAGATAACTACATTTCATGGTAAAATAATATTTTATTGCATGTGTTGTCCTTTTATCTGTTAAACTCACATGGGTACGATATCCCCTTGCAACAATTCACTTAAAATGAAAGACTTCAAATAAAAGCAGTGGAAGTTCTGTTAACTGAAATGAACCAAATCATTTTTTTTTTTTTTTTGGGGGGGGGGGGGGGTTTGTAAATGTATGACTCAGCTCCCTGATGTACTTAGCTAAGGAAAACCAGATAAATAATGATTCTTTTTCCAGATTACTAATGAATGACATAACACAATTTTTAGATTAAGCCATGCCAACATATTTAACTTTGTTATTTTTTTTTTGTATTATTATTTATGGGATGAAAAATGCAGCAGACTGAAATGGTTTCTGTGGAGTATCAAATATTTTAGGACAATATTTCTAAGAGCCCAGATATTTGCAGTTTCATGTTCCAGCTATAAGCTAAAAGGGTAGAAGAAGTCTTATATATTCTGCCCTTTCAGGTTGGTTGTTATGCTAGGCTTGTGGACAAAGAAAACACACCAATAAGTGTTAATGGAAATAATCGCAACAATTTAAAAAAAAAAAATCATACTACCATGACAAATAACATTTTTACTATGTGATCTTACTAGTAGACTTTTCTCAGCATCTCTCTCTCTGATTATGTTCCTGAACATCAGCACTGAAGTATTAAAATATGCATTGAATAGTAAATATTATATAGGCTATACAATTATCTCTGCCATATTTAGCAGAACAGGAATTAATCATTAATAATTAGGCATTAATTAATACAGGCATTATTTCATTCACAGTAATTACTAATAAACGAATAATGGGTGGCGCAGTGAAGAGCATTGTTATCTCACAAGGTAACAAGAAAAAGAATGAAGAATAATATAAAAATATTCAATTGAGAATCAGAGTATAAAAAGAAAATGGAGTCTTTTAGGACACTGGCTTGTAATGCATCTAAGCTACTTTATTGAATCATTATTCGGGGCATATTTATTAAGACCATTTTGACCATATCAGTTGATTTCACCCAGTTTCCCTGTCAATTTTTGTTTCCCTGTGCTTTTTGATTTCCCTAATTTACAAAGTATCGACAAAAATGTTTCCCCATTTAAATAAATTGCTATGAATAAATATCGACCTGTTAACAGGGGCACACTTTGCAATGCTTTTCTGGGAGGGTTTCTTCCATTACAAATCGATAGCGATGTTTCTTCTCGATGGAAAAATATTTTAGACTTAGGCTAAATGACAGGACCAATTCCATAGGGAATAATGGATGTGCACCAGTCTGAGGGTGGAGAATTCTTTTGGGTGAAAATATGTTTTTGAACAGCTTAGTAAATAGTAGAAAACAGCGATATTGTTAAATGCAAGCTGTTAGTTTTGCATTTACTAGTCAAAAAACCTGTTCGACTTTTGTAAATGCACCTAAAGTTTCAGTACGAGTTGCCCTTTGTCAATTTTTTTTTCTGGGTAATGTATTTTAAGTTAGTTATTGGGAAAGGCTCTTTATGTCCTCAGATTTTTCTACAGTTTGATTGAATCCTCTTTACTTAGATATTAATAGGAGGAATATCTCTCTCATTCCCCTATATTAATAGTAAAGAGGTGGGTACAGGAGCCTGTTAAGTAGTGACCTAATGAACCAATCCAGTGTCTTACAAGTAATGAGTACCGTACTAGAACCAGGAAGCTCCACAGAGCAATCTAGCAGCTCTGTGCAATAGTACACAATGGTATAGAAACTGTAAGCAAGGCCAGTCTTAGGTACTAATAAGGTCTGTCAGCAAACCAGAGTCCCAGCAGAAATACTTAGGAATGAGAGTAATACAGTAGGGATCTGGCAGATGGACTCTTTAGATTAGATTAAGTTGGTACCTGCAGCTGTTCTGATATGGAATACCTCAAGCATCATCCAGCTGCTAACAAATGCCTTGCCAGGTGGATTGGCCTTGCATGCACATCTGATACATAAAGTGTACACAGCACAACATTCATTTAATTGGGAACAAGATGTGGTTTCCTGTGCTAGATGCTTTGATCCTCCTCTTTTAGTGCGCTTCATTGTTCTGTAATATTTGTAAATAAGGTTTACGTTAGGGGTCAGTGTTGAACCAAGACTCTTGCAAGAGCTAAATCTGGGCAACTACTTCATTTGAATAAAAAACTGCAACACTGGTGGTTCATCTCAAGGCTTCTTTTTGAGTTTCCCCAGGCAGAAGTTCTGCTTCTGATTATTACTACTGGTAGGGCACAACCAAGAAGCAAGGCTTAGCGGTGATTATAAATATTCTGTACATGTTGATTTGCTGCAAATTCAAATCACATGATCAGATGGGAACATTAATACCCAGCCACAAACACATTAGCGCTGCTTGCAGAGTGTACATATACGCGCATGCCACACCATCTTGTCTCATGATCTCATTGCTAGGCACCACATCCATCCCAGTCCTGGATGTTATTCCCAATGAAACCTCGAAGATAATGTAACTGTTTAAAATAAACCTCAGGGTTCTCTTTATTCCACAAGTTGAAGTTTCAACCCTGCAAAACTATAATCTCAAAGAACTGCTGTCATTGGCTAATACTATGTGATAGTGACTATGCACTTATTCTCTCCTAATTTTACATTTCCAGTTTGTGCTGAAGAGTCAAAACCCTGCTGCTGGCAGAAGAGGAGTACATGTAAGCTGCAAAGTCTTGTAGTAAAGATAAGGCACGAACTTCCTTTAAAATACTATGCATTCATGCTTTATCCTATTTATGATTGGGGCCCTAAATGTACTATGCTATTATTCACAGCAAACACAGAAGGTATTGTGCAGTTCTTTAAAGAAGAAGTAAAGGTTTTTTTGGTCAAGGGTTGATCTTCAAGGGGGAGATACTTACCAATCAGGGTTTACTTCCCAGCACTGCCTCCTGCTGTCACTATCAAGCCATTCTGTTCTGTGATCCTCTTCACTTGCTGCTTCCTGTACAAACTCACTGAGGTGAGCATGCTCAGAAGTACAACTTTGATTTAAAACTGCTTCTGAGCATGCTCACCTCAATGAGTTTGAACACGAAGCAGCAAGTGAAGAGGATCACAGAGCTTTGCAGAGCAGGAGGCAGGACTGGAGAGTAAAACTCAGAATGTTAAGTATCTTCCCCCCTTCCCCTTGCAAATCACACCTTGACCAAACAAGTCCTTACCTCTCCTTTGATTTCAACTAGATAGTCTGTTTCACTATTATTGGATGTCACCTGAATGTCACCAAGGATTTGAGTTTTTTCATGCAGTGAAAGGTTTAAATAAAGCATGAGTGAACTTGGACCATTGTGATAACAAATAGTAATCCAATATTCTGGATCCACAGCAACAATGTAGCTTTTTCACAGCTTCAGCAGTTTTATTCTAAAAATCTTTCAGAGATCTGTCATCTTTTTATTTTGCACCTGCTACAGAATGTATGCATAATATCCAGTTGGCAGAAAATCTACAAGGTGATTTACGACATATAAAAACACATAGATTTAGTTACTTGTCAGAGTGTAGGTTATATGCTGCTTTCTCTCCAAGTACTAAGAAACAGAAACAAAATTGGTCTGAGGCTCAAGAGGGGGAAATAATTTTTCTTGTAAATCATTTATGATAGCTGAGACATAAACGGTGCAGATCAATGTAGTACTTCAGACATCAATATTGCAGACCAGTAGAGTTGTTAAGATCTCATGCACCACACTTTGGACAGGTAGGCAACTGTTCTGATTTTCATAAATAAGGCCCAATTTTTAAGTCTTGCAGGGGAGCATATATTTTGATAAACCCATATTCAATCCTTCATTAAAACATACATTTGTACATGACAATTAAGTAATCCCATTCAATAAACTACACCGAGGCTAAATGTAAAGCCCTTATAAAGTTTTCTCTAATTTAATCCAATTAATGCTGAATAAACTGGAGCACCATGTGTACTTGCTGCATTAACTATTCCCTCTACTACAGATCATTGCTTGTTTTATGGTCAGCTTGAAGAACTTCTATAAAACTGACATCACAGTGGGTTTAGATTTTAAAGGAACTTGCTAACTATAAGAACACCAAAGCCACCCACTACTAATTCACCTTTCCATTTCAGGTTTATTGCTTGTATTTATGAACTGCCAAATCCAAGAGTTGGTGTGTGTGTGTATGGGGGGGGGGGGGTAGTAATAAAGAGAAAACCCTAGTGAAAACAGTCCTTTAATATATAGCTAATAATATTCAATGAGTATAGCCAAGCAAAGTGAGCTGTCAGTATCTTGTAGAAATCATAAATTATACAGCCTTGAAATGCCCAGGCAAAAGATTATTAATTATATTTTTGTGTGTGGCAATGGGGGTGGGGTTGGTGATATCTAGGCAAGTTATGCAGTATTTATTTACATAATTAATAACACATTCTACTCTGCAGCTGCTAAAAAGCATTCCTTCTGTCATTAGATCATTATCATGAATTAAGGTATATTGAGAAAGCCAGGCAAGCAGGATGAGTTTAGCTTTAATGCACTCTTCTTTTTAAATGTTTGGATAAGTGTCTGTATATGTTTCTTAGGGCAATGGCACATGGGAATTTTGATCATGGCTGTGATCATCATGGTCAAAATACCTTTAAAATGAAGTGGTTGGTTGAAAGGTGACCATATCAAAAACCATGTCACCACTTTAAAAGAATCAAGTACCAGGAGAAACCAATGGTAGCCATTGTCCAGGATTAGGAGTACCAGATATCCAGAAATGATTATCTCTGGCTTTCAGGAAATATTCTGCCTTCCATCACTGGTTCCTGTGTTAGAGTAGCAATAAATAATCTTTATATGTTTATTTATTTCATTACATCTCCAGAAATCCTCTTTAGAACGATCTCCACCAAATATTCCCCCTTGCTAAAAAAAAAACAGGAAAAGAAAAGATACACCAGTTTCAGATATCTGGTCTACTTAGTAAAATAATACATAGTTTTTATTGTGCTTGCATATGGAATGTTTTGCCTGCTCCTTCTGTAGCAACCCAGCAGTCCTCTTTTCTGACTGGGGTACAGGCTCTCATTATAACAGAATGCTATACCTACCATAGTCTACCTTATTATCTTAGTACTAAATTTAACATAACTAGTAGCAGTAGTGTTATAAATAACTTTAAGGAGCTATAAAATCTCAGCATCCTAGTACTAAATTTAACATAACTAACTAGTACCAGTATGATTAAAAATAACTTTAATGAGCTACAAAAGTGTAATTAAGTGTATTAACCTTCCTCTTGTGTTAGATTTCTGTTACTATTTCTTATGTTAACGGGTCAATTTTGACCCGTGTTTTAAATCAGCCCTCAGATACTCTAAAAGTAATTATTTATCATCCAATTTGTTTCTTACCTCTTGGTTACCTTGTTAAGCTTCCGCATCCATGAAAAAATTGGTTTTAATATTTTTGTTGTGGCCACCTGGGCCTTTCTTTTGAGAGCATGCCCCCTATTTTCAATATAAAATTATTGTGAAATGAACCTTCTGAACCATGTCACCTGGACATGTCTGTCTTCCGTGGTTTTGTGAAACAGGCAAATATAGAAGCCCCTAACTCAACCTCAAGTGGTTGAAGGTAGAGCTGGCTGTGGGCTGTTGGTTTATAGTGTGTTCATGATTTCAGTTTTGGACTTAATATTGTTTGTTAGTCTAATATTATACGTGGGTCAAAATTGATCCTAACAATAGAAAGGTTATAATTTTAACAAGAGCATTTTATAATTTAGTAAAATTATTTAATTATTTTTTTGTTTTGTTTAAATAGAATTTCCTGACAAAGTCAAAAAAGTCTTGATGCAATAAACAAATTAATTTAGTATTTTTATGCATTTGAAACATACGGTCATGACCCTAACACTAGAGGAAAGTGAAATTGAGCATACCTAACTAGTACCAATAGGGTTAAAAAATAAGTTCAAGAAGCAACAAAAATCTCAGCATCATGGTACTACTGTACAGTTTACATACCTAATTTTATCCCCATTTCCAAGTGTCCTTTCAATTTGTATGAAATAATCCACTAATCACATTTCTATGTCTAGACTCCCTTCTCAATCTCCCTTTCAGTTTTCCAATTTCATTTGCCATTTTCAGTCTACCTTGATGGATCCCTTTTCATCATAAGTTGATATAACTAGCATGGATTTCATTGATTTAAACCAAATGAATGTCAAAGAGGTCCCTAAGCAATATCCTGGAAGCAGAGGTGATTTACAGGAAACTACTTTAAGAAAAATGCAGGCAAACATACTGCACATCACACAGCAAAAGCAAAAAAAAAACACTTTACCGTCTTTAACCTCTTATTAAATAAGATAACATAATTCACTGAATGAATAGAGCAGTGAAATAACAGAGCTGTATGTATGTTAATAGACCCTGCTCTCTAATGTAATAAACAAACAGAGAGGAAAGGAAACATATTTTATTATACAAAACTCACAACCTATGTATTAACATAGGACTTTTTCTAAAGTAGTTGCTTCACCAACATAATAAGAAGTGGAGCTGCTTGATATGTGGAAGGGGGTAGGAAGCAATGTTATCGTGGAGGGATAAAGCTGGCCTGAATTCAACTATTTAAAAAATTCTGCTTTTTAAAATACATTTAAATGAATATCATCATCATAATTGCTTTATGATGTCATTTTACTGAGAGTCTGCTATGGATTTTTTTTTTTTTATCCTGCAAGCAGAAAGAAGTCATTTTCTGTCCCTTACCTACTGGTTTGAAACTAGTCATTTCTCATGGCAATAGCAAAAGATGTTTTTTTTCCTACCAGCTAAACAGAGCGCAGCAATCTATTTCTGGCAAAAAATTACAGAACCTTCTGAAAGGGAAGGGAAAGAGTTACTCTGTAAAAGATAGAACCACCATTTGAGACCAACAGTATATCACTGAGCAGTATGTACAGGAGGATGAGAGCGCTAAGGCAGATCTGGAAATCAGGAGCTAATGAAGTTTTATGTGTATTTATAGCATCCCAAGTTATAGAGTTACATTCACTGATGTTGATAGTCGGGGCAGCTGTCCAGTTTGGCTTACACTCAGTAAACCACCAACAAGTCTGCATGTTGAATATGCCGTAAATCATTTTAACCTTCTAATTTTTTTTTTTCTTTCTGGACTCACACATTGGACAAGCTCACATTGGATGTACATAATGATGAGTCAAATATATTATTTATTATGGTCATCTGAGATAGTTCTAGGGTATTACATAACAAGAAATAACTGCTGGAAAAAATAGCAAGATTTCAAAAGCAATAATAACAAACAGCAGATTGTCAGTAGGGTGATTACATGAGCAAAATGGTTTGGGGTGAAATTTACCAAAAAATCTAAAAGTAAGTCAAAAACATACTTTTTTTGAGTAAATTTCACCTTATTAGACTTCTCCTATTGATGTTGCCAGCAAATTTGAATTATTTTTGTATCTGTTTAGTAAATGTTACTAAGTTAACAAAAGTTTCCCTTCTAATACTGGAGGTAACCACAGCTGCTGTAATCCCCTGTATAAATCAATGGTACCTGCACACACTGGCTGACTGGGATTCTTGTTTTAATGCTGCTTAAGAATGTGTATTTGTCAATGGATGCAAAACTGATTTTATTATTGACACAAATTTGGGCAATATTTATCAAGTTAATTTCTACCTATTTTTCGCTTTTGGATTTTAGTTGCTGCTTTTCGACGCATTTTCACAGACTTTTCCAATATATGAAGTGGCGCATATATTTTATTGCAACCTAAAAACATCGATATAGAAAATTTTCTCCATATTAACTCCACCACATTTTACGTTGATTTCGTTGGAGCGTCTTTTTGATTGCCAACTTTGTTTGTCGTGAAAATTACCATGACAATTTTGGACATGAACATTTTTGCACAACCATTTCCATAGAGAATAATGAGTTTTCACTACCCTAAATCTGGGGAATATTTTTGACCAACTAAAACTAGTTTCAAGGAACTTAATAAATACCAATATTATCGACAGCAGCTTTTCGCCCTATTTTACACAAATGTGATAGTGATATATCGAGTCGAGTTTTTATACAATTTTGATAAATAACCCATTGTGATGTCTCGGTGGGTTTTTAATTTTCTCAATTCTGTTAATTGTGTTAGTACAATGAAGAAATAATGCCAGCATAATGTATTAAATGACAATGTCATCTCTGATTTATCTCTTTGTAACTAATTCGCTAAATCATTTTAGAGCTGATTCTGTTGCATTCTCTAAGACATAACCCGACCAAACTCTGCAAAATCTCGGAATGTGCATAACTCACATAAAATAGAGACACATTTCTCACCTCTTACATGCTACTTCCACTTAATAAAACACGAGCACTGAGAATTCTTTAGATAAAATTGGAAAAACTCAAATTTTTGTTTCTGTTGCGTTGTATTAGGGGCCTTATTGAATAAAGGCTGAACAGTCCCCTAAAACTCTGAATTCGCATTTAAATTGCAATTTTACATGACACTTTGCATCACTTTGTGTACTCTGAGTACTGTTCCAAATTCACCCATTTGACTTTGCCACATTAGAGTGGCAAATTGTGATGGAAGGGGAATGATTTCTACTTTTACTTGACTGACTATGCCACACAACACATCCGACAGTGATCGCCGCTGTGTGGTTGTTATACAAGACTATTCAACGTTTAGTCAGTAGTGAAAAGTAAATTCGTGACTATATGGGCAATGTGACTCGAATTGTAGCAAGGTGAAATTGACAGGTGAATTCACCCTTTAGTCAGTTAGGCCCTAACTGTTTTTGATTTCCTACTGTGCTGCACCAGTAGGCAGAATTATTCTGCAATACCGCACCAGTAGGCAGAATTATTCTGCAATGCTGCACCAGTAGGCAGAATTATTCTGCAATGCCGCACCAGTAGGCAGAATTAAAGTATGTGGTTTTCTGCAATGCTGCACCAGTAGGCAGAATTAAAGTATTTGGTTTTCTGCAATGTTGCACCGGTAGGCAGAATTAAAGTATGTGGTTTTCTGCAATGCTGCACCGGTAGGCAGAATTAAAGTATGTGGTTTTCTGCAATGCTGCACCAGTAGGCAGAATTAAAGTATGTGGTTTTCCGTAATGCTGCACCAGTAGGCAGAATTAAAGTATGTGGTTTTCTGCAATGTTGCACTGGTAGGCAGAATTAAAGTATGTGGTTTTCTACAATGCTGCACCGGTAGGCAGAATTAAAGTATGTGGTTTTCTGCAATGCTGCACCAGTAGGCAGAATTAAAGTATGTGGTTTTCCGTAATGCTGCACCAGTAGGCAGAATTAAAGTATGTGGTTTTCTGCAATGCTGCACCAGTAGGCAGAATGAATGTTTATGGTTTCGTATGACCTACACCAGAAGATAGAATAAACATCTATGTTTCCTCTGTGCTGCACTGGTATGGAAAACTGATGTTTTTGTTTCGGATGCACTGCACCATTTTATTACAGGTAAGGCAATCAGGTAAGGGAACCAAATATAAATATAAATTACCCCTCCACACTGTCCCCTAATTAGCTCCACTCACCTTCCACTCCAACTAGGAGAAAATAAATTGCACCAACAGCCTAAGTACACATGCACAAAACCCAGTGCAAAGGGAGAGTTAACAACTGTCAAACAGAGAAAGTAATAAACAGCTTCTTTCTTCTTCAGTAGGAATTCCAGAGACACACGCTGTTACAACAATCCCTGCAGCAGTCCTGTAGGCATTAGATTAATGTTCCGCAACAGATTGACAAGTAGCGTAAAAGTTTCTGAAAAACACAATGTTATTTTGATGAAGTGTTTTAGAGAATACATTCCCTTACCTACCACATTATGCTGCTGCCTGCTCCATTGAAAATGTGCACACCCCCAGCAGTACCTGGGGCTGCAGCATATGCTCATTGCTCATAAAATGGCCAGTCAGAGCAGCAGTGGGTCTCCCAAGGTACATTATCAGAACTGTTGGGCACAAAATGGGACTGTTCCAAAGGAACTGGGATGCCTGGGAGGTAGGCCCCAGACCCACAGTCAGAGTTTGCTTTGTATATAATGGTGAAACTCTATTTCACAGGAATTAACATGTAAACATGTCAGTCTAGTTGCCTTTCCTTCAATAACATACAAAATGAATGAGGGCAGTGCAGTAGCTCAGTGTTTAGCACTGTTGCCTTGCAGCACTAGGTTCTGGGTTCAATTCAACCCTAGACTTCATCTGCATGGAGTGTGTGTGTCTGCCTGTTTGTGTGTGGCTGTATAAGGAAACTAGATTGTAAGCTCCATGGGGCAGTGAATGATTAATCTCTGTGTGCTGTATAAAATATCATCACTATATAAATAAATGAATACAATATAATACAAAAGATTATTTCCTTTCAACACAAGCACAACAACATCACTTTTCCAATGCCAGGTTAGATATATTAGATTGTATGAAGGGAAATATTCCTTTCACTGCAGATCTTATTCACGGTCATCCATAAGCATCTGTCCTTATACCACTAACTGAAATCACTTACTCCTTACTTACATGGTGGTTCTTTACTAAAAGCTATCCTATCATTGTCTACTTGACCAAACTCTAAAGGAAATTCCCAAATTGTCAAACTATTACTCAGGGTATTACAGTAAATAAACCAAATAAACCTGCAGTTCTATGGAGATGCTACTGATAACACTTTGAGATCTCCATGTTAAATGTAAAAAAAAAAAAACCCATTAAGGGCCTAATTAACCATTGTGCGAAGTGAGCCGCGAAGCCTTCGGCTCACTTCGCACATGCTGTTATGCGCCCGCTGATGTACACGACATCAGCAAGCGCATTAAAGGAATTTCAGTCCCAGTGAGAGCACTCGAGTCTCCTCGCCGAGATTGAAATTCCTTTAATACGCTCGCTGATGTTCGTGTGCAGGACATCAGCAGATGCATAACACCATGTGCGAAGTGAGCCGAAGGCTTCGCGGCTCACTTCGCACAATGGTGAATTAGGCCCTAAATCTGTACTGCCATGGGTTATTCAGACACAGAGAGTGGAGATGCATAAAAATAACGATATAACAGGGACTTTCTTATAGCTGTCATTGTTGTGCTGAGAGATATAGTTTATCAACAGCTGGAGAGTCACAGATTGAAGATCACTATCGTATACTTCAAATGGTAAAACCATAAGACAACAACCTTACAACAGTAAAGTATAATATAATCAGTGACATAAAAACTAACAAATTTGCAAATGTTTAAGAAAATGGATTCTGGGAACTCCTTTGAAAATTCCTTGTACTGAAGCTGGTTTTCCCTGACTGAATGGAAAGATATCCTCTGGAGAAATCCAGTGTACCGGTAATAGTTCAACTATTAAACTTTGTAGAGGTCCAAGGTACCACAACCTATACAAAAGCTACTCTAATTACCATGTCCTAAACATGCTATGTTCTTCTTTTTCTCTACAAATTTTCATTATATCTTTGGCTTTTCCTGTTACATTTATCCACACAAATAATTGTCCTTCATTTGATTGGGTTTGGGATTATGGTATTCAGTCTGGTAACAAGGCAGAGAGAAATCATGTTTAAAGATAATGACTGGCAATAGCAAAGAGAAGATAAAAACCATGATAAGCAACTTGAATGTGGCCAGTGGCTCTTGATGACCAATGCACCTATTGCATTTTTTTTTTGCATATCTTATTGATTTTTAGAATTCTCAAGAGTGTCAGTCATATCGCTCACTAAAGAGTCTGACTGATCTGCTGCAGAAGAGAGGAGTGGTTATTGTATGATACTGACTACCTACTGAAAACATCTGAAAATAAGTAAACACTACAGTGGAAACATATGAAGTGGCCTCACAATGGTAAAAAAAATGCTTCTAAATAAATAACGCATTGTATGTGTTTTGAATCTGGTTCATATTGGTTTGTATTTTTTTAGTTTATCTGATGAAATTTGAACCTGCCTCATATCTGCAGTGTTGGATCCATCAGAAGAATACAAACCACTCATCCCAATTAATAACATTGGCTTTACAGAAAAAAAAATAGAGTTGGCCGAATCAATTCTGCAGAATCGCGATTCGTTATGAATTTCACTAAAACTTCAATTCGTCACGGATCCGAAGTTTATGCTAATTCGATTACCCAAAGTGCTGTTATTTTTCAAAAATCGCGCCATTAACATCATGTGACAGCAGGCTGGAGCGTTGGTTATTGGTGGACAGCGTCAGGGAATGACATGTGACGGTCTCAAGCAAATCAGCAACCAGCAGGCTTCAGTGATGTCACAGGACTATAAATTCGGCAGCCATCTTGATTTTCGTCATTCTTGGCTGTGATTTTCAGAGTGCAAGAATTGCTGTGCTGTTGCTGCTGCAAGTTTTGTGGGAGAAGCGATTCACTGCTATTTAAGTTTTAGATCATTGCAAGTGTGTTTTATATACACATCTTGTTTAGGTTAATCGATTTTTCACACTGTAGTATTGCACATTTTTTAACTACAGTGCATGGTCTGTGTTTAACAGGACCACAGACAGCTCCTTTAGCTGTTAGCAGCTTCTGAGTGTTTTACAAACACTTCTCATACAGAAGCTGTCTTTTTTGAGGGTTTTTTTTTCTTTTTTAGGCTTCATTTGCTAATTTTCATGGTCTGTCTTTTACAGTACCATTTAGTTTTCAGATGCTAATTTCTGCAGGTTGTTTTACAGTGGGGAAAAAAAGTATTTAGTCAGTCACCAATAGTGCAAGTTCCACCACT
>WMED01008361.1:0-16983 GCA_019650415.1 Pipa parva | reverse complement strand
TTTTAAAGTGTCCAGTGGTGTCATTCTTACTTAATCATGACAGATTGATCTCCAGCCCTACCCTCATCAACACCCACACCTGTGTTAATGGAGAAATCACTGAAACGATATTAGCTGGTCCTTTTAAGGCAGGGCTGCAATGAAGTTGAAATGTGTTTTGGGGGATGAAGTTCATTTTCTAGGCAAATATTGACTTTGCAATTAATTGCTGTTAAGCTGATCATTCTTTATAACATTCTGGAGTATATGCAAATTGCCATTATAAAAACTGAAGCAGTAGACTTTGTAAAAATTAACATTTGTGTCATTCTCAAAACTTTTGGCCATGACTGTACTCTAAAGGAAAAACAACACTCCAGCAAAGAGTAAAAACCTAATGCAGGTATATTTAAATGATTTGAGTAGGAACACTAAGATAGCACTCCCCCTCCTGCAGTGCCCTAGGTGACTGCCTACCCAGCCATGCACACAGGTGCAGGGAGATCATACAAACTCCTTGCAGATGAAGTCCAGGATGGAATTGAACCCAGAACCCAGCAGTACTAATCACTGAGCCACCGCACTGATATCCCCCTGTAACTGCTTTCTTCCTATTAACAATTTCCTTGCTCTATGTAACCATGCTTCCTCCTTTCCCTGACTTCTTCTCTCCATAGCCGATGGCAGAGGCGGTCTAACAGCTTTTATCTGCAGATGCTCAGGGATAGGAACAAGCTTAATATAAGGAGAAGGCAAAGGGATTCTATACAAGAATGTGCTCTCTGAATAGTTCTATGATAGTGGTTCTCAACCTGTGGGTCGGGACCTATTTGGGGTCGAACAATGCTCTAATAGGGGTCGCGAACATGCTGTGAAGCTGGAAGAGACCGCAGGTTCCTTTATATAAGGGTTCCTGTGTGGTGACATAGGGCCCAAACGTCATCATGTGACACGCATATGTGATGACATTGGGCCAAAACTTCACAGTCCAGGGGCTCGCAGTCTCAACTAGGTTGAGAACTGCAGTTCTATGATATCACACTGGAGGCGGGGCTTATTGGCATTATACAGGAAGCTCCAGTACACAGAATGGCTGTAGGAACAGGGCTGTTTAAAGAAGAGGCAAATACTACTGATCCCAAATTTTATTTTTAGATTTTAATATTTAGGTTGGCTTTCTATATGTATACATGCCAAATATAAATAATGTTTTATTCAAACTTTTCATACCCTTTAATCAAGGTCATAATCATTTTGTAACACTTGATTTAATTAAAGTTGCCTCTTTTTTACTTACAACTATTAAAGACATATCTTTCTTGGTTGTTATTAAGTACAAATAGCATGTATCTCAGTTTTAAAGCAAAATGGAACCTACTGTGTAGGTAAGAATTAACAGGCAAAACATCCCTCTATGTAAACAAAATGTTTGTATGTTGTTGTTTTCAGTATTTAAAAAAATTACTTTTCTAATGGTGAGTTACTTTATTTGTTACAGTGTACATTTTAATATACAAAACCATTTTGTATTACAATCAATATCTGTAGAAATCAGAGGAAATATTGTAAATGGAAGTTACTGAGCATTAGACAACTACTTTAGCATAAACCTGAAAGCAATGGTGATGAATTAACTATGTAGGATAGATTACACATCTATATATATTGTATAAAAATGAATATGTGTGTGTGTGTGTCTTTTATACATTACTACACCATTCATCCGATCGGCTTGAAACTTTGGAAAGTTGTTATGTACACTCCTGGGAAGGTTTCTGGCATAGTACATTTCGTCCCTGATTTCATGTAAGGGCGTAACTAGCAAAAAATACATTATTCATCCAATCACCATGAAACTTTGGGAAGAATGTCTGTCAGTTAAAATTCCGGAATGGGCTTTATTACATCATTGAGCTGTTTCGCAGTTATTGACAGCAAATCCTTTTAAATCTTTTAGATTTGTGCATGATGCTTTTCATGAGAACTGACAGGAGAGGTTTATGATGTTTTATACTTCAGTAGTACACATTCTCTATTAAATAAGAAGGATTCATCATGGGAAATATAGGCATTTTGTAAAACATGTAAAAATTGCAGCACATAATGGAAACAAAAGGACACCAAGTGGTTCTTCTGTCTGGCACTAACCTATTGTGAGTGACATGGCATTTTTGGAATTGTAATCTATTTTTTTATTTTTACAAACCACACAGTGTAAGGCTAGGTTCACACTAGCGTATTGTGGCATATTGTGCGCAGTGTATTTTTTAAATAAATTCTCCAGCGAAAATACGTTGAGAAAAAAACACCAGAGAAAATCCATAGAGAACAATGCTAATGGAAGAAAAGTGTTCACACTAGCGTTCCATTGAGAGCGTATTATGCTAGAACGCTCCCTGCGCTATTTCTTTGAGTGCACAGAATCCACAGCGTATTTTATGGGACTACATTAGTTTCAGTAGGAATTAAACAGTTGCGATCACACACAGCATAAAAATACACTGCGTTTTCACACTGACAGTACATTTTGTAAAAGGAAAAAGACAGGGAAAACCTCTATGAAAATTCACTGATAAAAGAAAATCCTTTTCAGATCAGGAATGGATTTAACTGAATCCAGCTGAAAGTAGGCAACATTAGAGGACATTTTTCTGTATTGTCCATTCAGTAGCAAGTAATCGAATATTGACAGTACAGAAAAATGTCCTCTAATGTAGCCTACTTTCAGTTGGATTCAGTCGAATCCATTCCTGATTTGAAAAGGATATTCTTTGTTAATGTATTTTATTTTCCAAAAAAGCAGTGATTACAAAGGATATTGTACCCCATTCTGTAATTTATGAAGATATTAGAAGTCAGGGTGGAGTTCTATGTCCTGTATGACTCAGCCTGTTGCCTTGTGCTTTCATATAGCAAAGGAACCGCTCAGCAATTATTAATATCCTTCTATGTTAAAGAAAGGGGTACAAATCCCCCAATATTGTTTTGTTTAAATTAGAGCCTATGGTGTTCAAACATTTTATACACTGTGATCTCTAAAAGTATTTTGGAAACCCACTTAAGTAAATGGTGTGTAAAAAGAATAATAAATAAAGAGGCACATTACAGTGCGGCCAGAGCACCCAACTGATTTAATATCCAGCTGTTCTATGATGTAGCATTTCAGTGATGGAATAGTGAAATTACAACATTCCACTGTTACCCAGTCCCCAGCTGTGCAGTTGGTATTACAGTGTTACAGTGTCCTTGGCTTATTCACTGCAAGTGTCTTTCATTTTCTGCACCTTTACTCCTTTTATGGGAGGAACACTGGTATTTTTTGGCAAAATTGACCTCTTTTTTTCAGTAGAAGCTATAACACTGTTATTTTCCCTTTTGAAAACAGCAGATACCTACAAGTAAAAAAAAAAAGCAATTACTAATTTAATTAAATGGAGTTGAAAGCTCCATTACCTTTAGAACAAGTTCCCAAAGCTTTCTCCACAGGAGACTTGCTGACCTTTTGAACCACAGCCCAGCAACCCCTGAGATTATTATACAGCTTCCATAGCTAACAACCCCTTCCTGGCACTAGCTCTTTGTAATAAAGACATTTACTGAACAGGTAGGAAAACTACAACTGTACATCTTGTCTTATTCAGGGCCGGGTCGAGGGGTAGGCAGCCGCCTAGGGCACTGCAGGGGGGCGGGGCGCTATATTGGTGCTCTTCCCTCTCCTTTTCCCTGTCCCTATCTACCTCCTCTGTCTGTAGAGCTATGCGTTATAGCGTTCCTCCCCCCAGCAATGATGTAACTTCCTGTGATTGGCAGGCATGATTTCATTACTCCACCTAGGGTGCAAAAAAACCTTGGCCCAGCACTGGTCTTATTCATATCATTTGGCAGAAGGGTAATCTCTTTATTCAGTTTACCCTGCCCCCTACATAATTTAACAGCTGCTTTTATGTGCAACATAACTAATGTGTAACTTGTCTTATAATTCAAGAAGTCAGACTTTTATAAGAAAGGACTGTTGCATGTAAATGGACACTGAATATATAGTGACTATTTTGTAAGCCCTGACCGGACTAAGAAATCACCCATTTATTTAAATGTAAAACTTTAATTTTAAAGGGGAATATTTATTTAAATCCTCTCTACCTGTTCAATCTGTTTTGTTGCGCTTTCGCTATTGAACAATTTATATAGTGGCGAATAAAATTAACTGATATAAAAAAGGTTGATATTGATAAATATTGATATATTAAAACCACCACAATTTACACTGTTTTCAAAAGAGTTACTTTCCATTTTCAATTGATATCATTGATCTTTTCCAACGGGGAAACTGATCTGACTTAAAAAAAAACTTTTTGGAACTAGTACCATAGGGGATACTAGGTTTCACCAATCTCAACCTTTCAAATACTTTTAGTACTTTTAGTAGGTCAAAAGGGGTTTTATAACTATCAATATCAGTGACATCTCCATAGAGATCATGGTCTGTGCTAAATAGTAAATCTGCATCATTCTAGAAAATTTGGTAATTTTATTTAAAAAAATAACTTTTGCTTTGCCGAGCTGCAGTGCTTGTAGTCATGAATACCTATCAGTTAGAGCTAATGACCCAGTGACTGCTGCCTATAGTGCTTCAGTGGTACTTTTGGAAAGCACTCATTGCCCAGTGTTTTATTTAGTAGTGATGCAGTAGGTTTTGGAAGTCATGTAGGTCATAAGATTTCATGTATAATGATATTTTGACTGTTTTCCACAATCCTCTGTGGTCATCTTGATGATGCAACCTATGAATGTCTGACATAGCTGACTAGTATAACATCAGGGTAACAGCCCCAACTTACAGACTGTGAGCAATGAATAATAATACAATGTGAGTATCAGAAATTACTTTGCAATAACAATCTGTGGCCTTACAAAGTTCTCCCTACTTCACACTGGATTTTTCAGATAAGCGTCACATTGACTGCTGGGTTCCCTACTTGAGTTAAGGATGTCCACCTATAATCCTGAGGTCTACCCCTTTCTCACACCTGTTCCTGGCAGCAGTTGTATTTTTGGTTAACAGACAGACTGTTTAACTCCTTAAACATGTTCTTTGGTAATATGTGAGTTTTACCACTTATTATATAATCTAATTTAGTTAATAAGACAAGCAAGCCAAATATATATATATATATATATACACTGTATATAATATTTGTAAGTTAAGAGTGGTTGTGTATTACTTGAGACTTGATAAAGAGAGGACGGACCTCTTGAAAGCTCGTCTATTTAAAGTGTAGTCCAATAAAAAAGCTAGCACCAAGTATTGCAATACTCATATATATATATATATATATATATATATATATATATATATATATATGTGTGTGTGTGTGTTGTTTTTTTTTCTTCAAAGTACTAGAGACTGTGCGAGAACTTTATAGATCTTAGAGATCAAAGTAATTTATTAACACAAGCAACTTCCACATTAAGTGACAGAGATGTTGGCAGTTGCAAAGAGAAAACAGACAGTTACAAGCAATCGTTCTTCTCAAGCCAAATGACAAGTCTCCCTTGTGACCCACTGATTTGTTTTGAAAGTTTTCAAGTATGTCATGTCAATTACAGTATGTTTCAGAGAAAAGTTTTAACATTTTTAGTTATCCTTAAAATAGACCTGTCACCTCAAAACATGAATACTAGGTTCTACTAATAAAATAAATGTTTTTGTAAATATATATATGTATGTACAGTATAAAAAAAAAAATGTACCTTTATATTGCATTTCTCACTGTCATTTTCCCAGTCAGCCCGACTTTTCTTTCTGAGCTCAAGCAAAAACTACATACAGAAGCTTCACAAACCCTAATGCTAAATTAGAAACAACAAATCAGATCATATGAACATTAAGGGCTTGACAGAAAGAAAAAAAAACCCCATAATTCTCTTTGACTGTGGAAATGGTTAGTGTGAGAGAACAGATACCCTGTGGAGGAGAAATAAAAGTCATTACAGAAAGCAGTCTGATAAGAAACCTGGAATATAACATTGTAACTTTCATGGCAGGCATCCGTTTGATGTTTGTGTCTAAAAATCATTTCAAACGCTGCGGGACTGTCCTAGGTTTTAACAATCAAAGTGCTTTTCACTGCACACATGATCACATCTCTCTGGGAGGCACTATTGTTCAATAAAATGGAAATAAGCAGGCAGTAACAATTAGCCTTTTTGGCCTGTGTTGATTTCAAGAAAAAATGTACAGGATAAAATAAAATGTGCATAACCCATAGTGCTAAAATGACTTGTAATTTACAGCTTAAACAAAGTTTTTCTTATGGTAGGGAGCTACTTTTTATTTTGAACATTTAAAGGACTCTTGGCAGGAATTTGACCTTATTTAGGTTTAAATGAGTTGTAAAAACATGGTGTACTTTTTGTTTTGTAGGATATTGATTTTTACTGACATTTGGCAATGTTAATAAGTTAACAAGAGTCCAGAGAATGGCTGCATTCATGATGCTGAATTCTTAAGGAAGAGACTAAAAACTACATCTTGAGGTTGGGCCAGTTAAAGTTCAGTTAATCAGAGGCTTGAATTTTCATTTTATTATTTATTTTTTTGTAAAGCAACTGATCTATAGCTCTTACAGTCTGCCTTATTAACTCAGCTAATATGTACTAGATTAGGGGGCCCTAAATGGTCTTTTAGTTGCTAGGATAACATATGCTAGGAACCAGTAGATGAATTTAATTTAAACAAGAGGTCCTGACACAAAGTGAAATCATTTAAAAGCATTAAAAAAAATTAACACCAAACTTTCTTAGAATACCACTCTACAACAGTGATGCCCAACCTTTTTCAGCCTGGGGGCCATATAAATTTGCGACACGTGTGTCACGGGTCAATTCAAAGTTACGACAAATTTTAAAGTTACAACTGTGACAATTTTACATAGTAAAGTTGCGACAGTGACAATATTCTCATTTTCTGTTCTCAAAGTCTCCCCTGTACCTGTGTGCTGGCTTGTCTTTGGTGCATCTGAGTATAATGTCTTTGTGCCAACCTCCTAGAAGTCTCCTGCCGCTGGAGCTCCTGGGATATGTGGTTCGGAGCTGAGGTATAATGTGGCTATCTTCTAGCCTACCGGAAGTCTCTGGCTTCCGGAGCTCCTAGAATATGCAACATTATTTAGGTAAAGTCGCATATCCCAGGAGCTCTGGCAGCAGGAGACTTCCAAGTGCAGACAAATAGCCGCATTATACTCGACTCCACACTGATGCGGGCCGGATACCTATGCTATGCTATAACTGGCCCGTGGGCCGTAGGTTGTGCACCACTGCTCTACAACATGTTATTTTTAATTTAAAGTTGACCAATCCTTCAAATAGCCCAGTTTCCTGTTTTTTTCTAGCTCATACAGAACCTAAACATGGGTTATTTTTACATTTAACACATTTTCTGCTCTTTTTCTTAACATAAAGTAAAAACAAAGTAACATCTTGTTCCTAAGTCCAAAACCCCAGAAAAGAAAAATAAATTTTAATTATTCATATATGTGTTAACTTGTACTTGCAGGGCTAGCTGACTCCCAGATACTAAGGGGTTACTGACTAAAGTGAGAAGATGACTGTGGAAGTGAATTCTCATCACTTCAGGTGGCTACTCCCTGATTCTCTACTCCTTATTGACTAAAGAGCATATTCCCGTAGTAAATTTGTGACTGCGTCAGAATTCCCATAGTAAAGTCACGACCACATCAGTAGCAGTCTACTTTGTAATGTGTGACCGTCATTAGCTGGCGAATTCACCACATCACAGAGTTTGCTGAATACCTGAATATGGTAAAGTGGAGAATTCATGCCTTTATGAGTCAATAACCCCCTAAGACTGAATGGATACAGTGAAGAATAAAAGGACACAAAGTTCGACATTTATTTTCCTCAATTTGTTTTACTTTATTAAAAAAATGTTGGTAAAAAAAAAAAGACAACATTTTTTAGTGTACTTTCACAGCATTTCTACCCATTTCGCTGCATTCTGAGTAAAATTTGACTGCATTGTGTGATTTCCACCTTATAATGCTTTATAACAAGCCAGGAGTTGTAAACAGTTTTAAGATAAATGGAACTGAAAATAGAAGCTATTAAGTCCCAGCAAAATCACTGGTGGAAAATCCATACTTATTGCATTTCTCTTATTTTTGAATATTCTCTTATGGTGCTACAACAAACCTTGCTCTCCCCACCCTCCCACACAGTTATACTCATAGTGGCTAATATGGTATATTTTCATGTGAAATAAGAGGCAGAGGCCATGGTCAATTGAAAGGCAAATCCCAACACAGTTTATTGTTATGTAAAAAGTTACTATATTAGCTACTCTGAAAGTAAGAAGCAGTCAGCTGATCCATAAACTCTAGCTCAGAGGTCCCCAACCACCGGTCCGCGGACCAGGACCGGGCCGTTGGAGTTTTCCAGCCGGTCCGCGGCGCCACTGACAGCTAGCTCTGCGGCCCTGCGCCTGGTCAGAGCGCGCTCTGTGTGGATTGATAATGTTCTCTGCCATAGCCGTGACAGCTCGCAGCTCCCGGCAGAGAACATTATGCAGAACGGGGCAGGGCATCGGGCGGGTCTTTGAGACACAGCCCTCCACAGCACAGCATGGTACCTGTTGCACGGGACGGTCTTAGTGACACGGCCCTCTAACATAGCATGGTATGTACTTGTACTTGTCCATAACCCCACCCCCATATGACCAAAGCTCCGCCCCTGCCCCACCCCACTGGGCCATGGAATACTGGTCTTGCTTAAAGCAGGTCCCTGGTGCAAAAATGGTTGGGGACCTCTGCTCTAGCTGTTTGCAAATAAAAAAAAAATTATATTTTAATTTGTACATTTATTTGTAGGGACAAAGATGTACAGTATTCTAGCAATGTATATATTTTTAAGAGAGAATTAAAGGATTATTTGTCAAATGGGGGGTTTAATATACTTATCGAAGCAGGTTTTTTTCTCCAGTGCTGCCTCCTTCTGTTTTAAAGCTGATCTTTTCTTTAATTCCAGCACTGCCATCACCTTCACTTTCTGCTTCCTCTTCAACATTGCTGATGGAAGAAGTGCAGAACAGTATTCTGAGCTAATACTGCTTCAGTGCTTGCTCACATTAGTGATAATGTAATGGAGGCATGCACTGCCAATGGAGGATGGTGACGCTGAAGGTAGAAGACTGGTTTAAGTTGGTTAGGGTAGGTGCAAAAAATGAAACAAAACCATTAAAAAGCTGCTGTGTTGTGGAAAAATCACTCTAAATATTTTGCTTTAGATCTTTTCACTTTGCTTTCTTTCTCCATGTAAACAGTGGCTGTGGTTTTTCCTTCAGTGCTGGAACTAACCTTGCTGATCCCAGTATGCAAATATGATGTCAGCAGAGAAAATAATGCCCTTACATCAGCTAGGACAGGGGTAGGCAACCTTTTTGGCTGAGAGCCATATTAAGTGTGGCTAAGCTCAGCCCCTTTTGAATTTGCTGCCGCTGACGTCATATGTGACATCAGTGGCTCCAGATTGGGTAGGAACCCGGAAACGCTGAGAGAGCTATGTCTCTACAGAGCCTGCCGACATTCAGCTGGCAGGCTGTAACGAGCAGTGCTTGCATGTGCGCACCACTTGTTACAGTCTGGGAGCCAACGGAAACCATCAAAAGAGCCACATATGGCTCGCAAGCCATAGGTTGCTGACCCCTAAGCTAGGAAGTACAGTACTTACAATACACAGAGGATTCTACAGCACATGTTGCAATCAGTACAGACAAAAAAAACTAATAATGTCAGATTTATATATATTTTTTAATATTATTTTTACATAATAAATCTTCATTTTTTGCTCAAAATCCTTATGTTCTATATAATATGTTTGTGTAGGCACAGCTCCTATGTAAACATATCAGTGCTTGTGTTTATATGTATGCACACAAGCCTATGTGTGTCTGTCTTATCTATCTACCTACTCCCATATACATCTTAAATCGAGATCAACTATGTATGAATCAATTAATTTGTTTTAGTTAGGATAGTCAAAAATAAGATTTGTTCTATCCCAGCTAAGTCTCCCAACAGGGATCCACTTATTTTATACTGTATTTAATGTTACACATGATGCATACCATGCTTATGCTTTACTGCTACCCTGTGGCCATTGTTATGTTTGGTTATGTAAGCTATTAATAAGCAATTCCCATATGCATTTGTTTTTCCCACTACTCCTTCTGTTCTGTGAGGTCATATCCTCTTTATGCAGTCTTTTCCTGTTTTGCAGACATGTAACACAGAGCTGGAGATAAGAATTTGCTTTGACTTCTGTATCTCATTCCAATAAGCTCTGTATGACATTTCTGAAGGTGCAGTTAATAAGTCATCTAAAGCATATCCATTGCATCCAACTCACTGGGTTTCCACATGCAGCTGGTGAAGCTAGGGGAATGAGTATAGTGAGTTCTCCATCTTCCATTGCTTGTACAGAGATTGCTGCTCACACCTATCAGAGACTTCTCTAACGTACATCAGTGGCAGAATACAATTGCTTCTCAGTAACTATAATATTAATAAAATCTAGATACTAAGGGGGGAATTTACGATACTCTGAAGTGAGGTACGGAGTGTTCACCTCACTTCGGACTGACTGAGATGCGCTCGCTGATGTCCTGCACGCGGACATCAGTGAGCGCATTAAAGGGATTCCAGTCTCGGCGAGAGCAAAAGAGTTGCAAACATGTTAAAAGTACCTGTAAAACCTTAAAAAACTGTAAAATTCTTTTGAAAGTTTTGGAATAAAGAGCTTTTGCCCTTTATCTGACCCAGTTTCTCCCCTACCTGCTCTGGTAGTGAGAGAGAAGCAAGAAGGGTCCTCATGTAATCTGCTGCCCTACTGAAGCTGATTGGCCAGATTAGCTAGAAACTGATTGGTAGCTTTACAAAGGCTTCCAGTGTGTCATTTTTCAATAGTAGCTCCAAGCTACTCTGATGCATAGCATGCAGGGGAAATAACTATATTGGTTTTGATTATTTAAAGTTTCATATCTTGGAAATGGTAAGGAATTTTAATATAGTTCCTTTTGCTAATCTTTATCATTTTATAATTTGTGGAGAGGATTTCACCAGTGCTTTCTTGTTCAGACCCTGAACTGACCCTTTAAGACTTAAATCATACTGTATATACTTCCTTGGTGCATTTAAAAAATATATAATTCCCATACTGCATTGTTAAAAAGAGAAAAGTTCATACCATCCCCTCTCTTACCACAAGTGTGAGCAGAAGCCCGTCCTTTAAGGGCAAAACGCGTCCAGCTAGAGGAGACCCACCATTTCCCTACCTACTTGGGATGGGTTTTTTTTATAAGCACAACCTCTTTTTTTTTTTTACTTTGACAAGACTGGTAACTAGTCATTAGGCTCTAGACCAGGGGTGGGCAATTAATTTTCCCATGGGGCCACATGAGAAACTGGAATGGTGTTAGAGGGCCAGAGTAATATAATTAACTTGCCAGCACCTATGGCAATTGGCCACATACCCCCTGTTTTTGCAGACTCAGAGATAGTTACTAGATGTGGCCCGCTTTAGGGAAAGAAAATGCTTCAACTCTATGCACCCCATATACTACCATCTCTAAACAAGAAAACGCAGCAATAGATTATAAACTCTTAGTAACAGAGGTAGGCAAAGTCATAAACCCTACCTACCATTGAAAAATCAATAGAAAAAGCCACAGAATCTCTACAACAAAAAGAACCTGACTGAACAATTTATCTGCTAAGGCAGCTACACAGCTGCAGTGTCTCACGGATGGGCGCACAATTGGCCCTGTAATGGCAGCGCACCGCTGCAAGAGGTGGGAGGAGGAGCGAGTGGTACCACTCGCTATTACAGGCTTTAGTCCCGCACAGAGCACCACACACAGTTCCGGTCACACCTCCAACTCTGAATGGGTGGGCCAGCGGGCGGCCGGTCAGACAGGAGGCGGGCCGGATGCGGCCCACCCTTGCCCAGGTCTGCTCTAGACTGACGATATACCATCTTTATATTCTACATTTACATCATTAGTGTATATAAATACAGTACTGACAGATGTTTTTTGTTTGTTATAGTGTTATAACTAGAAATGGGGATATGATTATATACCTATACAATGAACCTCTTTTGTATGGTTTAGTCCATATATGGACTGTTTTTGATTTTACATTTTGTTTTCACCTTTTGGTATTTACTTGTAATAAAGATTTAGTGTGTGCTCATTATATATAAGTGGTTTCTGTTTTTATTTCCTTTCTAATTTATATGTTCTCTTACCCCATCTGTGGCATCATGTTAACATTTTTATGTATAATTTAAGTTTTGCTTGCATCCCATTTTCTATATGTTATTCTAGTGTCCTGCCTCCAGTGGGACGAAACTTTAACCCTGGTCCTCTGTCCCCCAAGAGACCTTATCGACATAAAAATTACCAACATTTTACAGTTCATTTAGAAAGAACATTTTTTACAATAAGCATCCTCCAATATTTTCTATATTAATCAACATCTTAGCATTGCCTGCTCTTGCATTCTTCACATGATAAATGCTGCAGAAGGAATAACTTCCCAATGGCATTAACTGGAAAACCGACACAGTATTTGTGACCATTGCACCTTTATGTTTTTGAAAGGTAGGATTAAGATCTGTAAGACATACCAGCAACACTTTCCATTTTTTACAAAGCTGTGTATCTCTGCTGTTGAGGCAGGAACTCAGTGAAGATTGTCCTGTGGTTAGACTTACAAAGATGATGCTGTAAAACCAGACAGCTATCTGTCAAGATAACAATGTTGTCAATCTACTAAAAAATGCTGTTCTGATGCACCCCTGTCAATATATGTAAAACTGAAAATAAATATGGAGCAAGTTGCAAAATACTCTAGCTTAGATGCAACTTGTACAATGGACATAGTCTTCCTTTATAGATTACATCTGAGAACAACTGTTAACTGCCTTTGGAGATAATTAATATAAAGTAACTAAATAAGAGAATAATTTCTTGTACAGTGAAGTTTGTTTTCAATTACATCACTTATCATATATAGCTCTCCACCATTACAAACTATTCAAATGAGTTAAATCACTGATAATGTCCAATGAAAAGGTGCACAAAAAAATGTACAAAATGGATTTGTTTATTAAATGAAAGAAAATCTCTTTTGAAGGTCAAATATGAAATAGAATATACAAAAACTTTACATCAGTCATTCAAGTGAATAAAACCCTATTGCAGATAAAGCAAGACTCTTCTTCTGTCTAGAGCACAATATTAATAAGCTCCTCACGGCAGTACAGAGCTATGAAAACAGCGTACATAGCAATGTTAAAAGTCTAGACACTGATTTTCTAACAATCCTGAACTAGCTTACGGAGGGAATTTATAAAAACACGGAATTTAGTCATCATTAGTTAAAGGCAAGGGACACCTGTTTTGTTCACAATGTCTCAATCACATTCTCAACGTCTATACAAATATAAATTTTGTTCCTTTAAAAAAATTCATATGACTGCTACTTTTCAGAAAGCATACTATAGATCCTTGAGTTCCTCAAAGAGTGTAATGAAAAATTCATTCATAATATCGTCTGTTTCTTACAAAACAAAAATAATAGGAAAAAAGCACAATCAAAACAAAAAAAACTCTGTTCCACTAAAAGCTCAATTAAGAGCGATATGTCTTTGGCATAGCACAACTGTATCTTAACACTTTCTCCTTTTCTTGATCACAACTAACACTCCCCCTTTCAAAAAAACAAAACAAAAAAAAAAAACAACAAAACAAAAATGTAATATTTTCTTTTCAAAAAACAATGTTAAAACTACCTAGAAATTTGTAAAATAGACTTGTGTTTCCTGCAAAATATACATACATGTTTCTGTAAAGGCAAATGAACAAAAATACACAGGAACGATACCATACATACTGTCATTGCAATGTGAGTTAGTTTCTGCCTGCCACTAGAAGAGTTACTAATCTTTACTCTATTTTCTAATACATGGTTGTCATATGAAGTCATTCAATTCTGCTTCGATAGCTGCTGCCATTTCATCAGCCTCAGAACTGCTTCCTTCCTCATCCTCATTGCTCGACTCTTTACTAGTTTCACTTGCTGCATCATCATCTTCATCAAGCTTTCTTTTGTGACCTCTGCAGAATACAATTAAAGAAAACAAAAATCACATTCCGGAATATGACAAAAAATCATCATCTGTACTGCATCAGAACTAATTAGAACCAAAGTTATGATTTTTCAAGCTAGATTTGGAAACAATTCAAAGGAACATTACGGGGTTAGTTTCAAATCTGCCAGACTGTAAATAAATCTATAGGTGTTGATTTATACAAAAAAATTATCCCATTTTCTTTGGTCAGGCCTGTATTACATTCCTTCAGAGATGGCATTTCAAAGGAAAATCACTATAGGAAAACTTGAAAGCAATATCATCATCTGCAATGTGGTTACATGCTTCTTCTAATATGTTTTATATTTTGAAAACTGTACAAAGAAAATGGCCTTAAAAATGTTTTTCTGTCAGAGCTGCCATCTGTGTTTGTCACATTCTTCTTTTTAAACTGTGTAACAAACCAATGCAGACCTCAAAGAAAGTTTTGTAGACAAATATAAAGTAGGATAATTTACAATTCCACATTATATTATCACTCTGTATACATGTAGCATATACCACTGTTCACAACATTAGAAAACCAAAGCAGTTTTTTTCAATGTGGAGGAAAACTTCACTGACCAGGAATAATCCATGTGAACATATTGATAACATACAGATAACATATAAAGTATAAGCAATATCCTATTTGGATGCTAACTTAACCATCCAGAGTTGTATAGAGAGAATATAAACCTTTACATGCAGAGTGCAACAATACATTTTTATACTGTTTAAAAAAAAATGTTGCATTGGGATGAATTCTTTTCACAACCCATTCCAGATATACAGGAAGGGTAAAAAATTAACCTACTCCACTTACCGTATATACTCGTGTATAAGTCGAGAAATTTTAGTTAAAAAAGTCATTTGAAATAGTACATTCGACTTATAAACGAGTTAGTTTTGAGAAAAAAAATTACAAAAAACGATCAACAGCAGGCTAGAGGGAGCTGCTTGGAGCTGAGACACAAACACACAGCACAGCAGCAGAGGTACTGACCTGAATCTGTAAGTAATTACAGCACACACACACAAGAGCACTGAATAAACTCACCGGGGGGTTAGTTGGGCAAGCCTGTTAACAGCATAACAGATCCACCCATTGCAGACTTTCACATATTGGGGACAGACCAGAGCACACAGAAGCACATGCAGTCTGGGACTGCCTCTTAAAGGAGAACACACACTAAACTGTAGCTGACAGAAATAAATAAAATCTTATCGCTATCTTGTATTTTTACAACAATTCTTTAATATGTTATGCTAACAAAAACTCCAAGTTTTACTCTCGACTTATCCATGGCAAATTTAGCAAATTTCATAATTGTTGGCCCAAAACCTGTCCTCGACTTATACACGAGTATTTCCTCTAATGCATCACTATATATAATTATAACCTAAAAATGAAGGCTTTATTAAACAGACTATCACTTCCTACTAACTCCTTATGAAACAAAAAGAAAAGAAATTCAAAATTAAAGAAACTTCATAACCAGAATGCCTATTTGCTACAAATCAATATAACTGCTTCCAAATCAATATATTTATGGAAACCTTCCATTCTAAAAAAAAAATGATAAAATTAGTTAATTGTCAGCAAAATAGGATGAATGAGGTAGTAGTCAAATTCTAAATATTAAGACCAGGGTCACACTGTCTGTTTTGTAACTGAACTGGAAAAACAAAATCCATTGTTACCTGAGGGATAATTCACAGGGGCTATTTTGTTTTGTATCATAGATCATAATGAAACTATTTTTAAAAACAGCTCAGTTACAAAACAGACAGTGTGACCCTGGTCTAAGGCCAAAGTAGGAAACTAGCTTGCTAAAATGTATGTGTAATATACTAAAAGAGCAGTAATGGTAGTGTTCATGTTTACAATCATAAATTGAGAAAGGCCATGCTATGTCTATAAACAGAAACCAGTAAACATTCTCCCTTCCAAGCATCTAAAACTGTTTCTAGTTTTAATTAAAAAAATGTTTTGCAATGCTTATCTACAAATTACATACTGCTTTCAGTCCCAAAACCAAAATCACCTGTTTCTGGTATGTTATTTGAGAACTGTCTCTACCTTGTTTTTATAAACATATGCAGGATTTAATTCACATACTATTTAAATGATTGACTTCTCGAAAATGTGCTTGGAATTTCCATGAGAGTTTAACAGCAAGGTTGACTGATGTGACTGAGGTTATAAGAGGGGATATCCTGAATTAGTTTGGTAATCCTCCCCCTGGGAGAAATGCACTCGACTGCGTACTGAGAGAAAAATAAAACATTACAGCCTATGTGACAAAAGGTACCTGGAAGATGGGTTCCTCTAGCTATTCCCTGCGACAAGTAGTTCTGTAGAGCTACAGGAATAACTGTTTAACCCTTTCCCTACGTACCCCGTACCTCTCACGGGGTAGCTTCGGGTGGCCAGAACTACCTACCCCGTGAGAGGTACGGGGTACCTAAGGAAAGGGTTTCAGCGCTACACCCGGTGTTTTTTCACCGGTGTAGCGCTGGAATCCCCTAGCAGAGAGTCAGATCTGACTCTCTCGGTAGCTTGGGGTTGGCTCATGTGACCCGATCGGTCACGAGCCAATGAGAGACCAGGAGTACACGTCATCAGTACTCCAGGTCTCACTTCCTCTTCTCCTTCCAGCCGGCAGCACGTGACTGCGCAGCTCTGTGAGTAAGTGTGGGTGAGGGTAAGGCATGGCCCCCCGGCCCCTAGATTGCGCTCCTCTGCCTCCCTTAGCCAAAAATCTGCCCCTCCAAGCCCCTGATTGCTTCCCC
>WMED01008360.1:4428-16560 GCA_019650415.1 Pipa parva | reverse complement strand
TTTAACATGTTTGATTAGATCAACAGTGCATAGTAGAGCAGGGATCTCCAAATGCTGGTTCATGGGCCACTTGGACACATAATGGTGACACGAGCACATTAAGTGCCTCACCATCATGCAGCTGTCAGCTTGCATTGGCCTGCACACCCTCCTTTCCCTTCCTTCCACCCTTCCTTTTACCGGTCCATCAAACCTTTTCTGGGTTCTTTTCTTTGGGGAATCTTAAAACCGGTCCCTGATACAAAAAAAGGGTTAGGGTCCGCTATGCATTCAGATTTTAGGGAAACTTGTCACATTAGGCTGGGGAAGTTACAAATTTGCTTCTCTTTATTGACTAAGTGGCGAATAGGCTTGGCGAACAAGCGAATGGTAGTGAACGCATAGTTTGGCATAGTAGGTTGGACAATCGGAGTTATTCACTAAAGTCAGAATTGTTGCGAATAGGTGCGAACTCGTCAGATAGAGACAGTCGCAATTGCATCTTTATAATGAGAATATTGTCACAGTTGCAACTTTATTATGGGAAAATTGTCACAACTTTACAATGGAGAAATTTTTGTGGATTTGCAATGGGAATCTGCCGTTTGAGAATTCGACAGTCAAATTCACACCTTAGTGAATAACCCCCTGGATGTGTAGGATGGATGGATAGATAAATTTAAGATGTAGAGTCATGCAAACTCAAATTGCAAAGAGAAGTCAGGCAAATTGATGTGAAGTGCAGGGTCACCATCCTCACTACATCCTACTAATATATAAGTTAATATTACATCTATTTCTATGTCACCTTGTCCCTAGGTTCTGTTGGTACTTGATCTCAATGTTTACTATCACCTGAATGAACTGTCACCTTATGCAACACTGGATCCATGCCATCAACCCCTTAATTCACCACTCTGATCCGGAAAAGTTAAACAGGTGAATTTGGAGAAGTATGCCTGTACTAATTTGCCATTTCCAGACTCCATTGCTTGCTTAATAGGCAAATTTCTTGTGCATGCCAAATAACGTAATGAGCTGCATCAATCTGCTTAAGTCAGAATGTCCAAATTGGTCGCATATTAAACATATCAGAGTTTTATAAATATGTGAATATTGGAAAACCAGCAAAAAGACACATATTTAGATAGACTGACTAACTAACTGTGAGGGCTTGCTTGAGATGCAACTGCACTAGGTGGATACATTTGTTCAGGTAATCAGAATGTGAGCCTAACTCCTTTACTCTACTTGCTTGTGATTTTATCCCAAAACAATGGATGAATTTGTTGGCTGAATTAATTTTTGATACATCATGGTATGGCATAGTGGCCACAGTTCTAAAATGGAGTATTAATATTTAAGTTTACATTAAGAGATCATAGTGTGGTTCTGTTTTATTTGCGGCTGAAACAATAGAAGAGAGGGTTAAAAGTTATTAAAAGAAAATCTTCACCCTTCTGCCCACAGAAGAACGTAAAAGAATAGCACAGAGCAAAGTAAAGCCTTTAACAAGCTTACAGAGGTTCTCTGGGACTAAGAGCACTGAAGGGGAGAAATGAACAGAGGCAACCAAGTCAATGCAGTTATGCTTAAAGGAACAGTTTAAGCACCAACAGTTATTAGCTGTCTGTTTGGCACTGTTAAATAAAAGTTAAATAAATGCTTTCTGTCATAAATTTATTTATTTCCACCCATCACAATTTAGCGCCAGTTTGTTACTGAAGCTGCTTCCCTCTCTCAGCCACTTCCTGTTCAGAGTTAAAGAATTGACTGACAGGCTGGATAATGCTAAATAACCAATCAGAACCTTTAAACTGTCATCCACCTTTTTTAACTCTGAAAGGTGTAGTTAACCCAGCACAAGCCATTGTTAAAGAAAGGGCTGAAATATTGACTTTCTTTTTATATGGATTTGGTCTCTCATGCTCACTTTCAGTGCTTGCTGCTGACAGCATACACCATTAGCTGTAAGTATTGTAACTGCCCATGGTTATTCATTAACTATGAATTTTGACCTTCCTGAGACGCTGTTGTGTCAGTGGCAAAAGATTCCAACCAGGAAGTAAACACAGAAGGAGCGGTGTACTGCTACACAGATGGAACAATTAATTCCTTTCCTCACATAAAAGACTAAGTATATTAGAAAAAAAAATATGTATTATGCATTTAAAACACCACATTTTTTATTAATCGGACTGGACTGTTATTTTAAATCCCTCTTAAATCCCTCCCCAAGCAGAGCAAGTACTCAGTGCACAGTAACCTGTTAATAGAGGGGGGGGAAAGCAACTCTTTAACTTAGTAGCACTTAACACAGCAATACAGAATAGCGCTGTCACAGTGGTATAATTAAATGTTTCAGATGGACACAGTAAACAGGCCAGTGTTAAGGAGCGAGGTAGCACAGGAAGAGTAATGCTGTGGAATAAACAGCAGGGAAAAGTTCTAAACAAGGTACCAAAATGGAGAAAGCAGAAATCTGGATCTAAATAACTAAACAAGAGAGTCAAACACCAGTAATCTGGCTTCACTTATAACACAAAACTGAATCAGTAGACAGAAGAGAAAACACAGGAGCTGATAGCAAGTGTAAAAAAAAAACTAATAAATCTAATGCAAAAATTCCCAGATAAACACTCCCAACCACCCTCCCAAACCAACCCAACCCAACATTTTTGGTAGAAAGGCGGGGTTTGGATCTGGCTATAATCCCTATGAACCGCAGTGATTGGCTGAGCAGATTCAAACTGATTAACCCCCAATAACTGTGCCATAAAAAATTATAACCATAGTAGCTAGACTGTTTAAGTTATTTACTATATATAATGTGGATATGTAATAAACGGAATAACATTTTGCAGCTGCAGAAATTAAAAAAACAAAACAGTGCTATTTATGAGTACATAGCTAAGCATAGGAACTAATTACAGCAAGTAACTAAAGGATGAAGGAAAAGCTGTAAGAGAATGTAGCCTGGGGGTGGGGTTATTTTGGGTTATGTGATTCTTAAAGTGAGCTAATAGGAAGACAATAATAGGCAAGGGGCATTTTAGGTCGGGTTTACACTGACGTATTTTCATACACATGTAAAAAAAACAAAAAAACATGATGAAGAAATGCCAAAAATATGCCCATTCCAAAAAACGTTATAAGTAATGACTGTCGGTTTTGCAATGTCACACTAGCATTTCATAGGGAGAAATATGCGCTGGGACGTGTCATGTCACATTTTTTCGAGCGTGTACAATGCAGCGCAAAAAATGTGACAGGATTAGTAGCAATAGGAATTGAACAGCTGTCACACATGAAGAAAAAGCAATGCGCAAGTGAGGTATTTACATGGAAGTACCACCCCCAATGCTATGTTTTGTTTTTTTTTACTAAAATGCATATGACTATACTATTTCTCCTGAGGAAGCTGCTTGTTGGCGAAACGCATTGAGAGGTACAGAGACACGGTGAGGTGAATTTTGAAAATCTTGATGTGCCCCCCTTGATGTCAGTTTAATCATTTAGTTCTTAAGATGGTGGACAATTGATATGCTTATCTTTTAAAGTTGTTTGTGATTAATAGACTTACTTTTACCACTTGAGATTATTAAAGGAAACAGTTTTACACTATTGGAGCCCTTTGTTTTTTCGGTTTTATCTTCATACTGTGATTGAAGTACATTTATTCGTGTTGATTCTGCGCGGGAGTTGTTGAGCATCAGAGAGTGTCCTGGTTCTTCCAGCTTTCACTGCCTATATATTAACATGTTTCTGTTGAGCATTTAGAAGTCACCATTTGTACACGTTTGGTGGTGTGCAGTTTCCTGATTTTCACACATTTTTTGGCTCATTTGGGCTTCTTCCATTTCTCTCGTGAGATAGTTTGATAAGGCACTATTTATTGCGTGTCTTTTGTTTGCGCTTTTTTCCACATAATTTCTGCTTTTTTTGTTCACATCAATAAAATGCATATGAAATTATGCCAGTGTAAATGAGTTGGCATGCCTATGAAAATATGCCAGGGTAAGGTAACTGAGTTTTTCATATGAATAGTTATGGTATGAGGATCAATAGTTGTTGATACCTAGGTGACCATTCTTCTTCCTACCCACAGCCAAATGATTACAAGCGCATAGTTATTATTGTTCCATACACTCCTATACTGAAGCTGACATTTTATTCCCTAATGATCTCAGTTTTTTTTTACTTCACCTGCTTGCACATCACGTGATCAGATGCTGTTCCTGACATTGGTTTCCATCTGTGGAGGTCAGCAGACATATCCCTAATAGATACATTCATTGATATGTTGTTGTTGTGTCATAAAAATTGGAGTTAAAGTAAGGGGAACCTGCTCTACTTTTCTCCAACAGCAACCAACCCCCAGAAATTATGTTGAATACAGAGATTACCATGATAAATAGACCAACTGAAGTATAGGTTTTGGAATTTTGTCTTAAAAATTCTAAGTGCACAATCCAGCTTGGCAATAGCTCAGGGCATCAAGTAGCTGCAAGAAAACTGTATATTTCAACATTGCATAGGCTTGTGATCTATCTGGATGTATGTATATTGCATACTACAGTAGCTAGACACTCTGGATTGGTAGTTCAATTAAACTATTTTCTGGGACAGGCCCAAGTTCTGAGTATAACTATCATTTTTTGGACAGCCAGCAGCTCTCCCTACTTTTCCACTTTAAAGCGGATAATTATGGAGCCCCACACGTTATATATACAGTGAAAAATACATCAAATAAAAAAGTTCCTGAAAAAGAATAAAAAAAAGGATACTTGGAAAACATAAATAAGAAAGACACTACAGAATGAAAATATGCATTTCCTAAAATCTGAAAGTTTCTTTTCTGTGAATTTGTGCACTATCCAAATATTTGACAAACGTTAAAGTTACTGACAGTAGATCGAGCCCCACAATGCTAATAGTACTACAATGTCAACATAAGTAAAATATTGTTTTATTTACACTGACAGCAATGCAATAATGAGTATTACAGTGATTGATCTGTTGTCAATAGCATTTTAGCTTCATCGATATTTATTATTTTTATATAGATCATAGTGCTCCCTTTGGAATTATATAGATTTTGCCTGGATGCCACTTTTCAAAATATCTAATCTTCATTTAAGAGTTATTTACCAAGACAACAACAGTGCCTTGTCTAGATTGGGCAATCTGTTTGGTTAAGGATTCATAGATTTAGGGAAAGTAATAATGGAGATCGAATGAATAACTTGCATTGGTCTCGGGAGAATAAGAATGGAGATAGATATATTGAATAACTTTCATCTGTAAACTATTTCCCTTACTGTAGACTGATGCAAACACCTGAAATACATACTCAAATTTCTAGCTGTCTTCTGGCAATCTCCTCATGGATGGCCAAGCGCCAATTAAATCTCGCTAAAACGAAATTGATTATCTTTCCACCCAAACTTGGTCCTGCTTCTACCTTTTCCATTCTAGTTGATGGTGCCATCATCAACCATGTAACCTTTGTACACTGGGGGCTATTCACTAAAGTCTGAACTGTTGTATATAGGTGCGAATTTGCCAGATAAAGACAGTTGCAATAGGCTGCTACTGTTGCAGTCGCATCTTTATAATGAGAACATTGTTGCAGTCGCGTTTTTATTATGGATAAATTGTCGCAACTTTAAGGGGGGAATTCATGAAGCTCCGAAGTGAGGCGCGTAGTGTTCGCCTCACTTCGGAACAAGTGACATGCGCATGCTGATGTCCTGAACGCAGACATCAGCACACGCATTAAAGGGATTCCCCTCCCGGCGAGGAGACTCTTATGCTCTCGTCGGGAGGGGAAATGAATACAACTCCAAAGCATAAGAGTAAATATTATGACGTTATATAACAAGAGGAGCTTGCGAGAGGAAGCCCTGTTTACAGAGGGTGAAACGCATTTGGGGTGAAGGATGCCAGCATTTTCCTCATCCTCTCTTTCTACTTGAGTAGATTACGCAGAGCACACTCTACATTTTTCGGGAGGATTATCCTTATGACTCTGAATGTATGACTACATGACGGTAAACTAAATTTTAGTAGATAAAGGTTATTAATTTATCCTTAAACCTTGTTATATAATGTCATAATATGCTTTGGAGTTGTATTCATTTATTTTAGTACATTTTTCTGCGGTGTCACTTTATAACTATCTTTAAATATTACTCCAATGCTGTTTCTCCCTCCTTTGCTGCTGTCCAATTGTGGACATTGTTTTTAATTGATTTTATTATGTTTTTTTCACTGCTAAAAGATTTGTCATTTATAAAATTGGAGTGTGCACTATTTTAGTGGGTCCTGTCTTTTCCTCTATTACATATAGTATTTTCACACTGGAGCAGAGGGGGGGAGCTTATTCATAGAAATCCGACCTTGTGTCCATTCGACACTTCTCCAACTACAACTCAACGATATTGTGAGTTTTTGACCAAATCAGAAGCTAACAATAGTAGCGGATTTAGGAAGCTCTTTGCATTACTCTGTGTTTACTAAACATCATGGTATGTTATAGTGGCAAATTTTGCAAGGTGCACTTGCTCCAAATGCACCAGAATAAAGTAGTGAAGGTTGATGGCAGGGCTCAGGTTTAAAAGTGAGTGTATACTCAAATGACAAAGAAAATATAGATTTTATTTTACGTTTTAATGTACTATTAGTGCGATTTGTGTGATTTTTTTCACAGGTTGTTTTTAAAGAAAATACTATAGAGACAAAGTAACAGCATGAACTAGGAGTACTGTCTCACAGAAAAGGATGTAATTTTCAATTGATACAGTTTAAGTGACATTGCAAAGATGATTCTTCATTTTACTATGGCTGGTATGGTCAAATTTGCATCACTACACATCCACTACTTTTAGAACCACTAAGCCTGAGCATAAATGAAATAGTTACTGACACTGTTCGCTTCTCTGACAAGGTAATCCACCACAATAATAATAGTGGAGTAATGAATTTGTGTCTCACAAAGGGAAGCAAATTCATTTTGACTGACAAATTTGCACTTTGATGAATATACCCCATAGTGAGGTCAATTAACCGTGAGCTGCACTTTGCAACTGTGTTAGAGGTATTTCCATAGGAATAGGGTGTACGGAGCTAATGTGTGGGACAATTGAATTAATTACACCCAATTGACTCTAGCCTGAAAGCAAAAGATTCAGCTATCCTGAAGCTCCTAAAAACAGTAATTTAAAGAGTCCCAAATAGGTTTTCCTTGCATTACACTAGTTAGAAGAACTAAGACATTTTCATATAAGATACTTGTTCAATTACACACAATGCAAACATTTATCATTGTATTCTATGGCACTTGTAGTAACAGACTGACTGCATCTGTGTGCATGTAACTGCAGTAGAAGACAATAGGATGTATTTGCATGCAAGATGTTGGACCTACTAAATAAGTTTGACTGATTCATAGGTTTAAACCAGGTCAAAATGAATAAGCATTTTTCCAAACTGCCACTTTCCCAAAATTTTTCATTATGAGAAGTAGAAAAGAAAGCAAATTTACCCTTCTACCGTTGACCAAGGATAGAGGAGGTTTAAGTAATAACAATTACCTTAAGCTAAAATTATGTAATTTGGATCCCACCACCTGCTCTGTTATTAGTAGCAATAGTTAAATATTTTGGGCATTTTTGACTAAAGGATAAATTCAATTATCGAATTCATCACTACAATTCTAGTTGCATAGCCAAAACAGTTGCACATTCACTTTTCCTTAGTGATGAAGCACCAGATAGACTTGTCGAACTAGCACACAGCAATGAACGCTGTCTGGTACTGTGTGTGATATAGTCAGTTGAATAGAAGTAGGATGTGAAGTCATGCGAATTTAGGTGAATTCCCCCTGTGAAATGCAGTGAAATTATCTTTATCATATCCCTAACTGTAAATAATACATCTATTTATATGTCACCTTGTCCCTAGGTCATGTTGTCACTTAGCCACAGTTGCCATTGTCACTTTTGTATGAGTAGTTGTCTACATCACACCAGAGCCCTACCATCAATTCCCCAATTTGCCACTCTGATGTGGCAAAGTCAAACGAGTGAATTCAGAGTAGTACATCTACTCCAATTCACGCATTTGACAGACTCGTTTTTTGTTCCAGCAAAATGATGAGTAAGATCATAAATATTGTAGTTACCTGAATTAGATGTGTATTTGCTACATCCCAGAGTATGTTCAGTTAGCAAACATGTTTGGCATTTAGTCAATAGGGACCTTTGGGTGGATAATAATTTATTTGCTTGACAGAATAAACTGCAAGTGGACAACGGCTTTATGTAAGACTAAGAAGCTCATCATCAGCATAGGTTTTTGTTTAATAGATAATGGCTTCAAAATAATGGTGTTACCAGATCATCATTCAAGCAATACAAAACTAAAGTACATATACAGGATACACCAACTTTTAGTGCTAGACCATGATTGGTCAGACAAGGACATGGTTAGTCATCAGTGCCACATATTCTGAGCATAAAGTCTTCCCAGAAGTAGAATGTTGATGAAAAATGTCGATGAAAAACTACTTCTGTGCTTGCTCAATTCACTAAAAATCCAAGAGGCTACAGGATGAGAAGAGGGTCACATCGATGTGCAGAGCAGAAAGCATCAGCTTGTTACAGAGAGCAGGTGACTTCACTGGAGCCTTTAGTAAGTATTTCCTCCTTCCCCATTAACAATCACCCAGGATACTAACAAGACTTTGACCTTTCATCTAATGTTTCCTGGCTCCATTGCCTTTTAAAAGTCACCCCAAACCTTTGCATCACAATATTACTAAAAGGAGAACCAGCAAACCATATGCAATTAGATGGATGCTTCCATTAATTGTAAAGTGTCTTCAACAACAAGCAAAATGATTGTCACTCTTTATATCAGTAGAGGGAAATTAAATGTCATGTACTAAAAATCTAAAGTTTCAATATTCAGTCTGTTAATGGACAACTCAGCTCTTAACAAGAAAGCTGTGAATTACGATTTTTTCTATCCCATGTATTAGCAATCTGTTTGTTTTAGTATAAGAGTAAGCATTTCAAACTGGACACAGGTGCAAATGAACAGGGGGATTTTTTTTTTTATTTTTTTTGTAAAATACTGTTAAACTAAAAAATGATGATGGTGCCTGCAATCATGTCAGCATGGGTGCGCATAACTGCTGGAGGAATAATAGAGTTAAAGAAACACAGTGTGAAACAGTAATTGACTGAAACTAAATACCATCACTAGCAGAGCAAAGAGAAGACAAGTAATGACAGAGCAAGGCCAGCACAAAACAAAAACTAGGAGGAAAAGCATTTCTCTCTTGTCAGAAAAAGTGAAAAACCAGGAGCAGTTTTACAAAAGTCAATTCCAGGGAAATATGATAAACATTGCATATCTGACCCCAAGGTGAGGTTTTCTTAGCATTTCAAAGTAGGGGGTAAGTTACACATTGAAGCTAATTAGGGCAAAATATTGTATTGACTATTATGCTGAATTCATAATCCTTTAAATAACTCAATTTTTCCAATTTTGTCATCAAATATATTTTTCATGTATTTAGTTTTGTTTTAGTGGATACAAATGATGGTCACATAGCAATAAATATTTTAGTATGTTGTAGATAATGGTTAGTAAGATCTGTAGCTGAACTTTCATTTTTTTTTTTTTAAACCTGAAGTATAAAAATAATTTCATCTGTGGCATTTCGTTTCAATTTATTTTTCATTACTTCTCTAATAGTGGTTCATTCATTTTTTGGGAAACATCACTGCTTGGTTGTGTTAGGTCAGCGGTTCTCAACCTGTGGGTTGCGACCCCATTTGGGGTTGAAGGATGATTTGCCTGGGGTCGCCTAAGACCATTGGAAATATAAGGATTAAATGGGGTTGCCCAATACTAATTAATAAATGGGGGTCGCCAAATCATGGGGAATTATACTAAAGGGACACGGCAATAAAAAGGTTGAGAACTACTGTGTTAGGTTAACAGACCACAGGGACTGGAAACTGTAATACAAGGCTGGGAGGTTTACAACCAAAGTTTAAACCCACACAAAATAGCAAATGTTAGCTCCAACAGAGAAACATCAAATAGGTTTATTGTTATTATTTACACTGCTCTATCTCTGATGTCACAGATTAACAACTATAAAGGCACATTCCACTTGTGACTTGCATTATATTGTGGCTTGTTACATATCATATAGAATATTACATTACAGTTGATAACATCTGTATTAATAAATGAAGTGTGACGGTGACAAATGGTAGACACAAAGTAGTCTGATCTATCAGATTTTAGGCAGGTTACAATCAGACTACTTTAATTAATTTTCACCTAAAATTGTTTTTTTTTCCATATTATCTAGTCATTATTACATGAAAAAAACTGACTATATCTGATTTTAGCTAAATGAAGATTTCTATAGTACAGTAATAGTCAACTGCAATGTTTTAAAACAAAGCAAAACCACTGCGAAATGCATTGTCAATATTACAGAAACTTACCTTCCCTTTTAAAAGTATAACTGCTAGATGATGTCCTGTAGACAACCATTTAATCTGCTCACCGTATGATGGATCACCTTTGTGGCCATCACTGTTAAAAAAATAAATAAATTAAAAATAATAATAGAAAAAAAAATACATTAATAAATGTAATTTAATCTGATTGATCTTCTCAACTTATAAATACAGTATAATCCATCTTTTCTAACGTATTTTGTAGCATTAATTTTTTTTTTACTGCTACCTGATATTATATGCTGAAGCTGCTGTTCATCAGTGGATGCCACAAAGATTTTTACCAAATAATCTTTACTGCAACATACAATAATTTTTGTTGTAGCCACTGGGTCATTGGCTTAAGCATATAACATTGAGTAGCAGGCAGCTACCTAACAAAGCATCTGCCTTAAAAATACTTCAGAAGAAAATATCCTTAGGTTACAATGGCAAAAGTGAATATCAGTGCTAAAGTTACAACACTGCCAAAAGTCAACTCCAGGCTTGAGAACCTATTTAACCTGTGTGTTTTTGAGCCTTTACAAGAGTTGAAAGTAGGAGATGGTGGTCTGCTATTTTTGATGATCAGGTTAAGGCAATATGTTATTGGGAAGGGGAACATGTCTACAAGTCATGGTTAAGCCGAAGCCAGCTGAAAAAGACAGAAATTGGTAAAAAGACACAACAAAAGGAGTAAGAAACCCCCCTGCACATATTTCATAAAACTAAGTTTTGAATATGCATTCCTCTTTCTTATGAAACATGAACATGAAACAAAGCATATTTTCAGCTTTTGATTGTGAACAAGAATCACACTCTCTTTATTACATTAACACAGACACCTGTTTGCATTGCCAGGCTTGCTTATACTTTTTTTTTCACAGTTGAATCACAAGTCATTTGAAATTGTCCTCCTTTCAAGAGGTTCTTGAAATGTTTTAAAGTCTTAAATAATATGGAATTTAAGAATAAATACAGAGTTCAAGAATTAACTGTCTATTGTTCTAGGCAGTCAAATCAGATTAATAAAATGCCAAAAAATGGTGACAAGGATAGGTGGGATACTGTCTAATGCTTATATATTTAAATTTGTTATTGTTTGTATGTATATTTGTATATCGCTGCTAGGTTATGACGCAATGAATAGTTCATACAATAAAATTATATAAACAAACACGGAAGAAGTGCTCAAAATGATACAACTGACATAATTATATGCTATGAGTCGTGCAGATACATGTTACTTTAAGTTAGTCCGTGGATTAGGCAAAAACATAGACACCCCCTGTCTTGTAGATTTTACATTCTAAAAAAAAGCACATGAGCAATATGTGTTGGAATAGCATATCTGTATGAAATGTATGTATGTAAATTTGTGTGATTTGCTTGAGCAAAAATGCAGCAGGTAAAAATCTAGTAGTTATGTTTCGATGACAATGTTTCATATAATTTACTAAATACTTAATCATTCTGAACATCAAAAGTAACATATTAAATCCAACTAATGTACTTAAATGTTAGCAGCTTTTCATTCAAAGCTTCCGAAGACAGCAGATGGCTCACTGACATGTTGCAGAGAGTTGATCTGCTTAGAGAAGCTTGGGCTAGAGAGATCCTATGAGGA